>CAKAOH010041727.1:0-49913 GCA_916701665.1 Sebastiscus tertius | reverse complement strand
AGGTTCAGACGACGGTCACTCTCTGTCACCGACTCAACCCGGAGCTCCTCCACCCGGCCAGGAGTCACCTCTGAGCGGACCGCCGCCGCAGCTCACCTCGCTCTGCGCCGCGGACGGCAGCGAGGAGGATGGAGATGGAGATGGAGGCGACGCGGCCAAGTCGGAGATAGAAGACGATCGATTCCCGATTGGCATCAGAGAAGCGGTCAGTCAGGTGCTGGACGGATACGACTGGACTCTCGTGCCCATGCCGGTGCGCGTTAACAACGGAAACAAAGCGAAACCCCACGTGAAGAGGCCCATGAACGCCTTCATGGTTTGGGCTCAAGCTGCGAGGAGGAAACTGGCCGACCAGTATCCACACCTGCACAACGCGGAGCTCAGCAAGACTCTGGGCAAACTGTGGAGGTTTGTATAGATGGAGGGGGGTGTTGGTTGTTCCATAGAGAAGAACAGAACAGTGTGGCCTTATAGTGGCACGTTTCCTGTGCGTGAAGGATAAGTGGGGGAAGTAGATGTGGAACTAAAAAAAGTAGAAAGTTGGCAAATTATAAACTCAAGCTCGTGATTGTAAACAAAAAAAAAAACACATAGAAACAGAAATCATGCTTTTTTTGTTGTGTTCCTTTAATATAATGTAATGTAATATCACCCTAATTGGCAAGTTTTACCCCCATATCCTCTGCGCACGGTGCTTGAATGCCATACAGTGGCACGTTTCCTGTGTCGCCTGTGCGTATAGGATAAGTGGGGGGTGGGAGGCGTAGATGTGGAACTCAAAAAAAGTAGAAAGTGGGCAAATTATAAACTCAAGCTGGTGATTGTAAACAAAGAAAACACATAGAAACAGAAATCATGCTTTTTTTGTTGAGCTCTTTTAATATAATGTCATGTAATATCAGTCTAAATGTCGAGTTTTACCCTCCATATGCCACACACACACACACACACACACACACACACACACACACACTTATCTTAGAGATGTGGAACTCGAAAAAAGTAGAAAGTGGACATATTATAAACTCAAGCTAGTGATTGACACATAGAAACAGAAATCATGCTTTTTTTTGTTGGGCTCTTTTAATATAATGTAATATCAGCCTAAATGGCAAGTTTTAGATTCAAGATTCAAGATTCAAGAGTTTTAATAAGTACATTGGGATTCTGAGCAGTTTACACCGAGTCAGTTTTAAGAAAAGAAAAAAGGTAGAAAAAGGCACAAGGTAATCACAGTAAAAAATAAGTAGCACATTCAACTCAACACAATAAATAAATTAATTATTACAATATACAACGCCCTCAGTGTAGTCAGTAAATAAACTAAACTACCCTCTGCATAGGAACGATACTAAATAATTAATATATTTCAGACAATTACACAGTGGAAGGCAGCATGTTGCACAGCATTACAGTCCATTCAGTTCAGCTGTACTGTGTGTCAATAATGGTATGAAGGTGAGGTGTGGGGTATTTGTGTCCCTCTTTAACGTCCTTTACCCTCCATATCCTCTGCGCATGGTGCTTGAATGCCACAATATTTATAATTATCACACATATTCTATAAGAAAATACTTTAACATTAATTCATTAGGTCCTGTAAGACTAAAGTCAGTCCTTGTTTTTCTCCCTCCAGGCTGCTGAACGAGAGCGACAAGAGGCCATTCATCGAGGAGGCGGAGAGGCTGAGGAAGCAGCACAAGAAGGACTACCCGGAGTACAAGTACCAGCCTAGGAGACGCAAAAATGGCAAACTAGCTACTGCTGGTGACGCGGACAGCCAGGGGGAAGGGGAGGCCAGCCACTCCCAGTCTCACTACAAGACCCTGCATCTGGAGCACAACGGCGGGGCTGGGTCTCCACTGGGTGACCTGCACCATCACCACCATCACCACCACCATCCTGCTGGTATAAAATCCTTTCAGATTTCAAGAGATATTTGGTCAAGAAAAAAACATAAAACAACTAGTTTTATTTAAATCAAAGTAACACTAAAAGGAGAGGTCAAAGTTCACCTGACCATGTTGTCCCTTCTCCTCTTTCCTCTAGGTCAGGGTCATAGCCCGCCCACGCCTCCCACCACCCCAAAGACAGAGCTCCAGTCTGGGAAGCTGTCAGATGCCAAGAGGGACGGGGCAGCAGGAGCGGCCGGAGGATCAGGGGGGTCCCGGGGTGGCCTCGGGGTCGGAGCTGAGGGGGCATCCGGTGGCCCGTCATCATCGAGCGCTAAACCCCACATCGACTTTGGCACCATGGACATCGGCGAGATCAGCCACGAGGTGATGTCCAACATCGAGCCGTTTGATGTGAACGAGTTCGACCAGTACCTTCCTCCGAACGGCCACCCGCAGAGCGCAACCGGGGCCTCCGCGGCCGGATCCTCGGCCTCGTCTTACGCCTACGCCCTGGCTGCTGCTAGCGGGCACTCCGCGTGGCTCTCCAAACAGCAGCAGCAGCAGCCCCAAGCCTCTCCGTCGTCCTCCGACCCCTCCAAGGCCCAGATCAAGAGCGAGTCTGCGGCCGGGAGCCACTACGCCGAGGCCTCGTCCTCTCCCTCCTCAGGCACCCACGTCACCTACACCCCGCTCAGCCTCCCCCATTATGGCTCTGCTTTCCCCTCGCTGGCCTCCAGGGCTCAGTTCGAGTACGGAGAGCACCAGGCCCCCGGGGCGTACTATGCCCACTCCAGCCAGGCCCCGGGGCTGTACTCAGCCTTCTCCTACATGGGCCCTACACAGAGGCCTCTGTACACTACCATCGGAGACCCCTCCAGCGTGGCCCCCTCTCACAGCCCCACGCACTGGGAGCAGCCTGTTTACACCACACTCACAAGACCTTGAGGGAGACCAGCTGAGCAGAGGGAAATATGGGAAGTGTGTGAGTGGATCTGTGTGTCTGTGGGTGCGCAAAATATGTGAGCGTGTGATTGTGTATGTATGTTTGTGTGTGTGCGCCCGTGCCATATTGATGTTACATTAGAGGTTTTTACTTTTTTAGCCAATATAATGCAAGACGCATCCACGGGGCCTTACAGAGTAAAAACAACAAAAAAAAAACAGCCACAAACTCACACAATATAAAGTGTGAATCAACTGCCAATCAGAAATGAAATTAACAAATGTGTGCCATCATAAAATTGTATAAGTTGGGATGTACATACAAGAGGTAGAGGAGTGAGACACTGAGAGTGAACAGATGTTGCATTGATGAGTGACTCTGATTTGACCCAGACAAACGACGGGTTTAGACTGACATAATCAGATTTTATTAACCAAACTAAAGCAGATGTTTTTGATGTTATTGTGTTATTTTATATGAGTAGTAAGTTTATTGTTGATATCCTAGGGTGTAACTTTATTGTGACTGATTTGATATTACACTAATACATCTGCACCACTGCTTTGGGAAAAGCATGTTTTGTTTTCAATAAGATGTTCCCTGGAGTTGTTTTTTTCGTGGCCAGGAAAGGATAGTTGCAACCTCTTTTTTTCTTTGTACATAGCACACTCTGTATTTCTGTCCTTTCATTACATTGACTTCACTGAACTGAAGAATTAAGCATTTAAGGGGAAAAATAGGAAAAAGAGAGGGAAAGAGATGTATTTCAGTTTAACGCTCAGTCTTGGACACTTACCTCAATTCTATTCATTTTGTGCCAATAGCAAAGGAGAAATACAACACTGGATACCTGGTCAAATAATGCTGAAGGTATTCACAATTTCAGAGCAGTAAACCTCCGCTTCAGTCTTTCCTTTTTGCTTTTTAAGTGCCTAACATTTTGCTGATTCGCATCTGATTTTTTTTCCAATAACTGAGTTAAAATCTATAAGTACAAAGTCTCAACCAAATCTCTTCAGATAATTGGCCAGCTTTGGGTGCTACTTAAGGATTAGAATCACATGTACGACCGCTCTGCACTGCATGTAGGCCAAAAGCATGTTTTCGTCTTTACAGTTTTTTTTCCTCCTATATTCCCAAATAGACCTCTTCCTCTTCAGCAATGTGAATAATGGTCATTACCACGGTCTCTATTACGTGATGTATCATTTTATACTGACCCTCTTACCATGTAGTTATTATTTGTATGTCAGTAATAATGCATTGTGTGTCACACCTTTGCTTCTTCCATTTTGTATAATTCTGGATAGTTTTGTAAAGTGTTTGCTATACATTCACTTTGAGTATTTTGCTTCCATACAAGAAAAGCAATGTTGAAATTTTATTGTTGTCATCTATTAAATCAATTTATTTATAAAAAAAAAAAAAAAACTCTGTGTAAGAGCGTTATTTTATGCGATGGTTCGGAGATAACACATGGAGCCAGTGAAGGGTGGAAACAAATTAATTAAAAACACGCTGCTGACGTGTGAACTGTAATAACAACACAATCAGTGCCCCACCAACCTAAGCTGTTTAGTTTGTTTGTGTGTGTGGTAGGCTAAAATTGACTACTAATTCCCCACATTTAATCGGCTGGGGACTGCGTGTTACTGGGAAAGACAAAGAGAGCCATTCAGCGAGG
Source organism: Sebastiscus tertius (assembly GCA_916701665.1). Taxonomy (NCBI): domain Eukaryota; kingdom Metazoa; phylum Chordata; class Actinopteri; order Perciformes; family Sebastidae; genus Sebastiscus; species Sebastiscus tertius. Next base: position 45,391 of record CAKAOH010041727.1, on the reverse strand, counting down.
GAGAGGGACAGAAGCAGAGAGAAGGGGTGGGTGTAAAGAGCCAGAGGCAAGGCCAATTTCAGCTCAGTAACCGGCGTACACTTGGACTTTTGTACATGGCTTTCCTTTCACTCTGCCCTCTCCTCTCCACCTGAGGCTCCCTCCCTGCCTCCACACTCAGCTGCTGTTTAAACCCATTCAGCACGCACCCAAAATCAAAATGTCAAGTTCATTGTGGGATTGAGTGTGACGGAGATGTAAAACATAGATGATGATAAACGACGACGTGGTGGTCTTTTGCAACAACAACAAAAAAAACGAGGGTGAGAGCTGAAATTAGTAGAAAATGGAAGGTAATTCATAGAGCAGTCCAAACCAGCTGTTCATTTTCTCCATAAACTACACAAGCTACACTTGGTTTATGAATTTTAAAACGGTTGCACTCAGAGAACTGGGATTTCATCCGATCAGGTGATTCACAAACACTGATATAATCATGTTGTGAGCACGGAAAGAAAAAAAGATAATGTGGTTGGAAGGAAACTAATTAGATAAAAATAGCAAACGGGACAATGCTTCAACTACTGCTGGCTCCAGCTTTAGGCCTCTTCTAAAAAACAGAAATAAACCTTGAATTGCATTGAATATTAGAGAATGAAACATATATATGAATGATTACACTGTAAATAAACCCTATTGACATGTGGGAGTTTATGACCGATCTAAAGGTTTTGAATCTGAGGAGAATTCAACCGTAGAAGTTAACAAGGATGTATTGAAAATACAGCACAGCAACTCATGCTGCAGTAAAGTCCATTTCTAGTTTTGATCTGTTTTCAGGACTGGATTAGATGCTGTGTAGTCCCAGATCCTCATTCACTGTGTTTTAATTGACTGATGGTGATTTGATTACTTGCAAATTTGCTTGGGAACATGCATCATCAAGCAGCTCAAATGTGAAGGGCCTTGAGGTGAAGCCAGCATTGTTACCTGTTTTGTCAAAGGTGCATATTCCCAAACAAATTTATGTTCAACCAAATTAACATAAAGAGGACGCCAATGGGGGCCCATTGTTTATATTTTTGGCCTGAGGCCCCCAAACTGTTGAACTATATGGCAAAGGATTGCTTATGAAAATGTGTCAACATTGGCACATTTACATTTTAGTTAATGATGATTACTAAGATCTGTCCCTGAAAAATAAATACAATACAAAAAAAGTAAAGATACAGTAAAATGAGAGTGTCAAAAATAAGGTTTGTTTGAAATCAATCCAGCTGTTCATGGAAAGTAATCAGTAGGCTACATTTACACAATCACTGTATTTAGGTAAAATGTCAGTATTTGATCTTACTTTACTTCCACTACTCTAAATTTCAGATTAATGATAATAATAATAATCAGAATAATTATAATTATTTTATATAGAAAAATACAAAGTGCTATAAAATAAAAGCATGATAAAAGTAAATAACATCCATAACTTAAGATCAAAACAAGATACAAGTTATATAAATAGTTACAACAATGCACCATCAGTAAAGAAAAAGCCATAGGATAAAAGTGAGTCTTAAGAAGAGATTTAAAGGAAGATATACTGAGTTTGCCTGCCTGAGATCCTCAGCTGAGGGGCCCAGACAGCAAAAGCCTGGTCACCTTTGTTGACAAGTTTGGATCTTGGAACCATTGGTACCGGTCCTGCCAGAAGATCTCAAGCATCGATCAGGCTCATAACTAGCCTATTGTACGTTTTACTCCACTATATTTATTTGACAACTGTAGTTGCTTCTTATTTTTCAGATTAAGATTTTACGTAGCTACACAACAAAGGATCATCTTTTAGAATATGATGCACTGTAGATTTATCTAAACAATAGTAGACCTATATATAACAGCTGGAATTAGCTCCAAGTTGACCAGCTGGAACATTAATAGACAGATAGATGGATAGATAGATAGAGCAAGTGTAAGATAAGATAAGATAAGATAAGATATTCCTTTATTAGTCCCGCAGTGGGGAAATTTGCAGTGTACAGCAGCAAAGGGGATAGTGCAAAAAACAGGATGCATCAGCTAACACAGTAAAAAAGAGCTAAACAAAGTGTAACAAAATATGAACTATGATATAGGAATAGAAGGAAGTATAAAAATAGGAGCAGTATATACAGTATTGACAATAAACAGACTATTAACAACATTGCACAAGTGGAAAATGATATTGCACAGTGAGAATGAATGAAATGAAATTCCACCTGAAAATATCAGGTTATTGTCAGTTTTTGGTGTGTAAGTGTAAGTAGTCTACTGGGAGCAGTGCTGGTGGTGGAGTCTGACAGCTGCAGGAAGGAAGGACCTGCGATAGCGCTCCTTCACACACTTTGGGTGGGTGTGTGTACAATAACCTACTATATACATTAGCAAAGTGTGCAAATTACATTAACACGCTGTTTTCATTTTAATGCATCACTAATAACAACAATTTAATAATATAATATATAGAAAATTAATATTCTCTGAAAGGGTCAATTCTATGTACCTGTTCATATACAATACTGATAAGTATATTCTGCTGATAACTTACTACTTACTGGTATGTAGGTAGGAAAAAGGAAGGGAAAAGAATGACATTCCAGTTGGTAAAGAGGAAGATAAAGCACTAATAAAAAAAGAAAATATTGGAAGTTTGGCAGAAAAAGTGAGATGAAGCAGAACACACTATAAAATAAGCTACAACAGACAGTCCTGTAGGTGGCGGTATGCACCTAAAAGCTGGTGTTGCAATCATCCGCAAAAACACGCGAAGAAGAAGAAGAAGAAGAAGAAGAAGAAGAAGAAGAAGAAGAAGAAGAAGAAGAAGAAGAAGAAGAAGAAGAAGAAGAAGCAGAAGCGTGTGACGTCTGGGAATTCCGTCTCTTTTTAGTGAGCCAGATCATTTGGCTCAGCTCACCAAGAAGAGCCGGATCTTTCGGCTCCCAAACGGCTCTTCATTTTAATACTTCTGCCTTTTATAATTCAGCCAAATTTAGTGCTGTTTTGACCTATTATTAGTATGTGTGTACATATATCACTTAAATTATTCAATATAATTTTACTAAACCTTATAATTTTCAGAATACCGTAACTTTACATGCTGCTTCGTTTCCGACTGTCACTCATCTTGTCTGCTATTTGCACACCACACTCTCTTTCTCTCCTCCTCTTCCTCCTGCTCTGTACCTGTAGACCATCAGCGTGCCGCACACCCCTGCCCCTCCCCGCCCTTCCCTGCTTGATGGTATGATTCTTGTCTGTCATCACCTGATTGGTCGCACAGACATCATTAACACAACATTCAGTCACAGTCAGTCCATGGAGTTCCCGTGGCGCGGAGAAGATCGTCCTATCATTCTGCCTTGAATTAATTAAAGAAAAAAACGTCTCTCTGACGGGAGGCGGCTCTTATCGTTCACTTAAAAGAGCCGGCTCAATGAACCGTCTCGTTCGTGGCCGACACATCACTAGTGACGTCACTCCAGGGGCGCCAAATTCTGCAGCAGACAGAAACACAACACGAAAGTTGTGACCAGTGTTGTCATCGTCTAAATAGGTAAGAAATAGCTTTATTCAGCTTTATAGTGATATACGATGCTTTAAGGTTTTATCGCAAGAACCTAAACTACTAATTTAGACAGAAAAAATCTGCGTAGTCTGTTAAAAAATGTCAGTTTGAGTAGTTATCAGCCAGCTAACGGTTGAGTTCATAATACAAAAACGGTCAATAACGGTTAACAACGGTTATAACGGTTATAACGGTTACTAACCGTTACTAACCGTTAGAAGAGCTAGACTAACACCTTGTGCTAACATGACAGGTTGTCAGGAGATAGAGTTGCAACGTTACATGTATGAGTATGATTTGAACATGATGCGACTAATGTTTAATATGTTTCAGCCAGCTGTCATGGACCTCAGCCCCTTTGAAGCAGACAACTCGGTCAGCTGCAGACTGGCCTCTCAGATCCCTGATGTGTGCCGGACTGAGGACTGCTGTCTGGGCATCGACGAGGCGGGCAGGGGGCCTGTGCTGGGTATGCTGTCACTATACTATACACACTGTTTTAATACCACTGCATACCTTACATCTTCTGTTTGTTGCTGTCATCTGTCATTATCTTTGTCCTTCCTCCTGACTGTCAGCTGCCTCCAATTACAATTCATAATGTAGACATTAAACAGGTCTCTTCATACAAATACCTGGGAGTTATATATAGATAGATAGATAGATAGATAGATAGTAACTTTATTAATCCAGAGGGAAATTTAAGTTTCCAGCATCACAGTTCCACAGTGCAAAACATGTTAGTAAAAAGTTAGTAGTGCAAAGTACAAAGTACAAAAAAATATACCAGATATAACAATACAAGATGAAGAAAACTGTTAAAACTGAATATAGTGCAGGGTAACAGCTGTGATACAGGACTATTAAAAAGTGCAGAAGAGACTGTTAAAAATGAGTATAGTGCAGGGTAACTCCAGTAGCTTAGTCTATGAAAGTGCATTGTGTGCATTATTATCTGTCCTGCAGACCGTCCTCCTTTGTCCGATTTAGAGTCCCTACATTTACGCTTTTGTCCATCAGTCCATCTTGTTGCTAAATAATAATTAATGTGCTGCTAAGGACATGTAAATCCAGAGGACAGATGGTCATTTTGTAATGGGTTATGTATGAATAATGGTGATGTGTTGTTTTTTTTTGTCTGAAGGGTCTTACTTGTCTGTCTGTCTGTGGTAACAGTATGTCTATTGTATGTGTACTTTTTCTCAAACTGAGCTGCCTATGGATGCAAAATGAATTTCAGTGCAAACTGACAATAAAGTTGTATCGTATCGCATCGTATCGTATCTGTAGTTTATCATGGAGATAAGGATTTGCTATAGTCTGCCACGGTTTGAATGCATTGCTCATTTGTTTTAGCACTGATTGCATTGTATCATGTGGTTGCCATACATTTTACAGTGTTTATGTTTTGTGATCCAGGGCCCATGGTGTATGGAATATGTTTCTGTCCTGTTTCCAAAAAGCCGGAGCTGAAGGCATCAAAAGTGGCAGGTAATCCTACATCTCTGCAGATGAGTTGATAATGATGTTACACACGCTTTCTCAGCGTGGTGCTTTAATCATATCCTCACTGTTATCTTACTGAAGAAAATGTGAAGCTAACCAATTCATCTTTTCATTTGTTCAAGTAGTTATAAATACCACCAGAAAACATAATAAGCAAAACATAATTTTTGTGTTGATGTGTTTTGTCACACCCTTATCAGATTCAAAGACTCTAACAGAGGCAGAAAGAGAGAATCTTTTCCAAACACTGGATGAAGCCAAAAGTTATATAGGCTGGGCAGTGCAGGTCCTCTCACCAAACACCATCTCTACCAGCATGTTACAGAGGTATGTGGCACACACAGTATCATGCACGCTTGTTCTTTTGTCATAAGCTGTGTTTTATATTCACATCCTGACAAAATGTCTGCTTTTGTTAGGACAAAATACAACCTGAACGCCCTTTCACACGACACAGCAATTGGTCTAGTACAGTATGCCCTGGACAGTGGAGTGCAGCTCACAGAGGTATGCACTTCATGTGAATATAAATAAATAATGATTTTGTTGTGTTGTCACTGTGAATTGTGTGCTCTCTGTGTACTGTACAGTTCTGTGAGTGAAAGTCATGAATAGATTCAAGATGGAAACATTCAACATTAGACAACACAACATATTCTCATTTCATTCGTTCTTTTTTCTTTGCTCTTTCCTGTCTTACTTGGCCTGCCCTCCTCCACCTCCCTCTCCTTCTGCAGGTATTTGTGGACACAGTTGGCCCAGCCGAGAAGTATGAGGAGAAACTCTCCAAGCTTTTCCCAGGTATCGAGGTGACTGTGAGACCAAAGGCCGACTCTCTCTTCCCCATCGTCAGTGCAGCCAGTATCTGTGCGAAGGTTAGTGACCAGCAGCCAACTGGATCTCAGTTCACAGTAACTTCTGTATTTTTCAATCTAGTCCCAATTTTATCATGTTTTTGTGTCGACGTGACTAATGGGGACAACATTTTTTGAAACTGGTCCAGTATTGAGGGAGAACTGTAGCCAGCAGCTGCAAAATGAGCTTTGAGGGCAAGTGAGCAGCGTCAATGTAACGTTACGTCCACTTTTGCCACTGACTGGCTCAGATTGTTATTATAAGTGTCCCTCAATACTGGATCAATTTCAGAAATTGTTGTCCATATTAGTTAGTAAATTACCCTTTAATTCAGGATTATAGAGCTAAACATTGCTGCTGCTGAAATGCTTTGTGTCCACATTTTAAGCTTTGTTCAAAATCAGTCAGTCGTTTTTCTGTTTTTCAGGTGGCCAGGGATCGTGTTGTAAAGGGCTGGAACTTTCCTGAGGACTTGGAAGAGGTTGATGCAGACTACGGCTCAGGATACCCCAATGGTAATGGAAACGATCAACGGCTATTATAATCCTTCCGTAATGACATCCGTGTTTGAGAAATGCTTTTTACATTTCTTAAATAAAATCAACATTTGAGTGCACTTATACTATTAACAGGCATTTCTTTTTTTAATTGTGTCACTGTTAACGTTACTTAAACAAGACGGTTATCGATGCATGTAGAAACTGAATGTAGATAAACAGATATTTTTTCCCCCTGTCTTTTCAGACCCCAAGACTAAAGCGTGGCTGCTGAAGTACCTGGACCCAGTGTTCGGTTACCCTCAGTTTGTTCGATTTAGCTGGAGTACTGCCCAAACCCTGATGGACAGCAAGGGTGTGACTGTCCACTGGTAAAGAGCCTTAAAATTTGATTTTGAAAGTCCTTAGATGTATAAAAGGTTGATTTAGTAAGTTAAGGTTATTTTTTTTTTTAATTTTTGAAGCCTTTATTACTACCGCGGTTAGAAGTCATCCTTGTTATTTAGGCGCCCGCTCTACCAACTGAGCGATCGTGGAGCCCTGATTCAGGAAGTCAAATAATACGATTGAAATGCAGCATTAAAACATGATTTTCTGTGCCCGCTGTTATTCTGCTCTGAGAAAAATACTATCTCTGCTATTCTGTAACAGGAATTTGGCAGATAGAAATAATTTTCTTAAAGCATTAAATCACTTTCTAGCTTTTATTCACGTCCATGAAAGCCAAAAACAACATGAAAAAAGTTGCTTTTGAGAATTGCTTTGTTGTGTGTTGGTTGAGTTTGTTGTTGCTTTGTGAAAACCACAACCCTTTGATTTCCAGGTCATGCTTAATGTCTGTGCAAATCCTTTGACTTGAGGAGACAAGAGCTAACCACAGTGCAAAAATCTGTCTGGTTTGATCAATTCTGTCCTCAGGGACGACGATGACGAGGACGGGGAGAAGGCGGCCCAACGGCAGAACAACCGGTCCATGATGGCCTACTTCAGTGCATCTGCTGGAGGTAACAACCAAAACGCGACCCACCAGACACACCGCTTCTTCACTGAGCGGAGGCTGAAGAGCCTCGACACACTCTGAAGACAACACAGTAGAGGACACGCGCACACACACAGGAAATCATGTGCAAGCTTTCATGTGCAGACCAAACAGTGAGTCTTCGGCACAGATGTGGACTTTGATGAAACATTGCAGACATTTTATGTTTGCATCACCGATGCAAACATAAATTAAGATCTATCTTTATTTGTCCTGTTTGTACCTGTTTTTTTTATGCATAAAATAATGTTTAAAACTCACGTTTTGCCTTCGTAAGAGCCCTTGTTTTAAAATACACCACACAGAAGCAAAGAGGCATTGTTTGGAATGTGCTGCAATCTTTAATGCTAATACTGCCATCTGGTGGCAAAGTGACACAATACATCAGGGATTTGAAAAGCATGTTTGACATGAACCGTTATGGTTCCCAACACAACCAGTGGACAAATGCAAAAATATCCACCGTAATATGACAACTGCTGAATGAAAACCACTCAGCACAGCTTGTTCAACAAACACTGAAATCACAGTCTCTCATGATGTTTATCACATCGTTTAGGCTACAGTACTGCATAAAGACCATGGCTTATAATTTATGTGTTATCATGGGTATCGTATGATAGTGAGTTTTGGTGCATATACCAAAATAAGGAATACAAACATGCATTACTAAAACAACTTTGTTTTTCATTTAACAAAAGAAATGAAAGTTGTCAAATGTTAAACTTTGTCTAAAACAAACAACCATACAAGATTTAAGCATTGCCTTATAAAATACATTCTTAAATTATGATTCAAATCAGAAACTGTCTAATCAAAGTATAATTTAAGAATGAGTAATCTTTCAATGCCAGCTTTCAGTACTTAACAGTTTTTTTCAACAATTGGTGATGTCGGCACCAAAACAGTTTGAGATTCAATACCCAGCCCTTGTAGGTTTTTATTCTAATTTTAGCTTTCACATTATGTTCTGTCTTTAAAAAGTTGATGTATAACTTGCAAAAAAAAAGATCACATTTAAATAACTGAAGCACCAGCAGCAGACATTTTGCACTAATACCTCTAAATATAGAAAAGGATTTTCTATTCTTTTCAGTCTTAAATGTTAAGACTACCCGCTACAGTATGAGGTAAAAAGGAGGATGAGGTTTGATGGTATTACTGCATTCTGTTCTTCTCTTTAAATACCACAGTGTAATCTGTATTAACCCAACAAAGCACATTTGGCGTCGCATAGATTGATCTTGAGATGTTTGCCAAATGCAAGTCTTCTCTGTTGTTGATCTGTCTCACATCCTCTGAGAGCTTCATCCTCTTCTGACTCGCTGGGCTAAACTCTTGAACACGCAGGAAGCTTCACGCATGACATAACACATTTTGCTACAGGAACATAAAAGGCAGCTGGCTAAGAAGGGGTGTCCATATCATGAGAAAAATAAATACTTCATTGACATGCCCAGCTTAACAAAGGTGAACAAAAAAAAAAAAAAGGCATGTCCATCTGTCCAGCGTCGTTAGCTCTCGTTGGATCTGTGTCGAGAGTCTTGGATCCTCTTCCCCCAGTTCATAGCCAAAGTGGAGACTGCAAACGAGGACAGGATCATAATGGAGCTCCCCACAAAGTGAGACGACGCTCCTCTGAAGTTTGTTCTCAGGGCTTTCCTGTTGAAAGTTTCTCTGTCGAAGGCTGCAGTGCCGGTCACGGTCTGGACCACGGCCTCCATGGTTACAGCTGTTGCTTGGACGTACGGAGACTGAAGGCAAAGTCCACCAGCTGGTTTTGGGAGGTTAGATGTTGGGTCTGCTTCAGCTTCAGCTGGATGTGTCTGGATCTTTCTGTAGTGACCAACACGTCTGCAGAGCTTGAGCTGTCGTGTTCTGTCTGATTCCTTCCCTGATACCTTCCTGTATGCCCATTTATAACCTCCCCAGGCCCCTCATCTAATCCCTCTAAGTAGCCTGCTCTATTACTGCGTCAATGGGATTAAAAATAGTTGGCCCTTGCCTGTTGAGGATCAAGGTGACGATCTATTTCAGCGTAAGACTGTTAACTTTAAATCTATTAGATCACACTTAACCTTCAACCATGGTGAATGAATGGAGTTGTTTATGGGATAGAAGCAGTCAACAAGTCGGGTGTGTAAACATATAATTAGGAAGGTGCATAAACAATGAACGATAAACGATGACATGACAGACAAGAAGCACGCAGTCAGTCATGAGGGTCATTTCCACACACCTTCATATGTTAGTTTCAATGCTAAACAAATGCGGCAAATGTTTTGCTTCATATTCATCACAACCGAAAAGAAGCTCTTCACTTCTCTAATATTCTCTCTATACATTTTTCACTTTTGTTTGTATCACAAATAGGGCTGCCCCACATGCTTCGAAGCTTTGAAGCTTCGACCATTGCCATGGTAGTTGACCTCCAAATCAGTATTCAAATGCTTTGATTTTTTTAAAATCGAATTTTAAAATGTAATAATAAAGTATAAATCCCAATATAGCCCATGAAATAAGGAATAATCCCACAACAGTATTCATATTCAACATACGTTTTTATTATTCTCTGATGAATATTGCTGTTTGTTGTGTGTAGAGGTGCTTGTGTGCGGCAGCGGCGCTGTCCCGGGCACTGAAACGGGGGGGATAGAGACAGACAGACGGAAGTCATGTCACTGTGCCGCGAAGCTTTGAATACCTTCAAATATTTCTCAACAAAGCTTTAAAAAAGCCCAAAAAATGGTATTCGGGACACAAAATAACAGCATGTTTATGCCACTGTGCTGGCGACAGCCGTAGCTGGAGGCATTATGTTTTTAGGCTGTATTTCCGTCCATTTTCGTGAACGCGACATTTCAGGAACGCCTGCAGGGAATTTCTGCAAATTTGGAACAAACGACTACTTTGACTTAATGATGAACTGATTAGATTTTGGTGGACAAAGGTCACTGTGACCTCACAAAACACAATTTTGGCCATAACTCAAGAATTCACATGCTAATTATGACAATTTCACACAACTGTCTAATAAAATAAAATGATGAAGTGAAGACATTGTGGACAGATATGGATGTAAACTGCAACTTGACTGGTTGGCGGAGGGATACAACTGCGAAGCTGTAAGGCCTAGTTTTAAAAAAAGATCAAATATCTCATAAAACAAAGCAAATGTTTATGAAAGCGGTTTTGTTAAGCAAAATAAATAGCCCTGTCTTGGCAGACAATAAGGATCAAGGTGCTCAGGAGGAGAAGCAGATTAGAACCTGCTAATATTTGGCAGCTATTTCCCATTGGTTACGTAATTGATACCAGAAGACCTGCCAGATGAGTGTAGACTGTTATCTAAGACTACTGTACTTTTCTGAACATGTACTGATCCTTCCTTTAGACGAGATAAGAGAGTAGATCTGTAGAGAGACTGGAAAGAAGGTCAATCAAAGATCTAGTTTGATTCACCGGAAAGAAGAGTACATCGGATTAAGAAACACTACAGGACAATTATAGAATAAAACTCAACCTAAAAGTTCAGATAACATTGTTTTCTTATTTAATGTCTCCAGCCAAGGACATAGTTTGTCATTAAAGATTTTGATTTGTAAAAGTTTAGGTTATGTATCTACATTATATTGAATTAGTTGTTAATATATGGTATGTTTGTCATTTAGTCAACAGCATTACACATTTCTATCTAAAATATCTAAAAAGCCCACGCCTTTATTCTCCTTGCAGATTTTTCAAAGTATTATATATTGTAAATGCTGTGGTTCGTCCGACTACATTTAGGAAGGTAAATAGGAAGTTAACGTTGGATGGCGTTTCTCATATTAACACAGACTAGAGCTGAAACGATGAGTACATTGTCAGGAAACTAATCCGCAACAATTTTGATAACGGATTAATTGTTTAAGCCGTTTACTACGCAAAAATGCAAAACATCTTCTGATTAAAGCTTCTTAAATGTGGATATGCAATTTAGTCCTTAACTCCGTTATATACTATATATATACAGTGATATCTAACTCAACAGAGTTAGATATCACTGTATATATATAATGGAGTTAAGGTATATATGTATGTAAAATATCCTTTGGTTTTTGGAAGAAATTTCATCTTAGACCCTGGGGATTTTGGACAATTTTCATTATTTTCTGACATTTTATACCCTAAACAATTAAGCGATTATTCAAAACATAACTGACGGATTGATAGAAAATTAAGAAAATCACCTTTATCACAAACCGTCCTAAGCTTTAACAATATTTAATCCGCAGCTCTACTTTTTATCTATAGTATTCGTATTATCTACGACGGCCAGTGTGTTCAATTCTTTGAAACCAACAAATCATTTTGTTTGTCCGTGTTGCAAAATGCTGTGTGAAAACTTTTAATGACACAAGAAATTTAGTGACCTTTCCATCTATCCACTAAAGAATGTCATTTGTACTGTCCGCTGTGGCTTGTATACAGTTTTCAGCACCAAGGACAGCTCCCCCCCACTGTGACCCAGGTCACATGGGGTCACCAGGTCTCTAATCCCTGAGGTCATTGCACGTAGTCTCGGTGTCTTGTCATGGCGTCTCTTTAATTGTGCTAATTGGATTGCGCTGGTTCTTTTCCACGTCTGACATAGAAAACTTTCATGAATGGACGCTTGGCGGCGATACAGTGGCTTCAACTATGAGTCAGAGAAAAGTACTAGGAATAAATATTAGTGGCATATTGGAGTTATCTGGATATGTATTTATCTTTACTCTCTAACTTGTGTGTACAAATCCACACAGGCCATGCTCCCTTATTTGACTCATTAGGCAAACAAAAGGGGTCTGTTAGCTTTCAGACTGGTAAGAAGGTGTTCAATCAGTAGTTGTTTAATAAAGTTATTATTGATATCAAGACTAATACTTAGGTTAGAAATGCAAAAAGTATGTCCAAACAGCAAAAGCAGATGACACCATGGATTTTTGCAACAAAAAAAAGTCAGCCGCATGGATTTTATTTTGTGAAAGAGATTAAAAAGTTTCCATTAAAAATGATTTCCTGTTTGTGTGGGGTCATCTATATATTGACAAAATATCTATATTTGTGGTACTGTTTATTGTGCAGTATAAAGCAATGTAGTAGATAATGAACTTGTAGTTAAAAAGTCAAGATAATGTTGCTCATTATGTTCTATTCAATAGAAAATTAAAGACAATCTGCACTGCTTTATTAAACATACCCGATGCCAAAATGTATTTTTGTAAATGTCATCATCTGTGTAAGTGACCTTTTGAGGATTTCCTCATTAAACGGCAGAAATTTCCGCTTGGCATTTCACGCTGGCGCCGTCAGTGATTCTTTAACATGGTATTTCCCTGGGTACAGATTTAAAGATCATTCAGAAATGTTCTTATAAGTCTTCACTTTTATGATTATTATGTGTTTATGTTCTATATATATATATATTCCCACGACTTCTGGTCCATATGGAGCAGTCTGACCTAAAGCTTCTTGATCTGTGGATCAGCAGGGTTTCCCCGGTCTCCACAGACTATGTTGTGTCTGGCCGTCACATTCAATTATCTCCGTCAAGATCCCTCAGGTGTCCTAACATCCTTCTCTTGGCCTGTTCAACATATGGTGGCTCATTTTAATTGGACTAGCAGATCCTTTCCACATGGTGTCTCTCTTGCCTCAAAATGAAAACTGCTCTATTTTTTAGCCATATCAACATTTCAGGAGTGGAAGACCTTTTTTTTCTTTTTTTGAAGCAGTTATTGATTTTAAATGCAATTACTGTTTTCCATCTTTTGCATTGGTCTCATTTAATGCACTATTTTAAAAAGAGACAGTAAAAATCGTACAATGCAACATAGCCAAATAAAGAAGATGCTATATAACCGGTGCTGGCATGCCTTATGAAATCTGGTGTGAAAGCAGCTGGATCTGTACTGCAGCTGTGAAGGTCTCACTCAGTGATAACCACAATTTCACTCTATTACATCTTTTCTGTGTTGCTGCCTGTTGGTGCTTGTATATCTTCCATATTAATTTTAGTATACAGTAATGCATCTGTCACGTTTTATTAGTATACAGTAATGCATCCGGCATGTTTTATTGGAGCAAACATTCCTCCTTTGCTCGGGTAAAAGTTCACATATATGACGTCCAAAACAACGCCAGCAAAATGCACTTACATACAAGTTAATGTGTTGCCCATGATGTGACAAACATTTTGTACATTCAACAACTTAATATGATTTAAACTGAAACTACACTAGACAGCACAGTGGCTTGACTTAGTGTGAGAAATTCAAGATTCTACCATTTATTACCATTTCAATGAAGCATTGATTGAATTTTCAAAAACTAATACAACAAATACATATCAACAATTGCACTGCTTTGCTGATATTTTGTACATGCAGTCTTCTGCCCTCACTATTTGTGTAGCTGCACACCTGTGCTACTAGCTAAACACACTTCCAGTTAAGGTTGGAGACAGCGTTGGTCTTTACTAGAAGCAGTATTTGACAACAAAGTCACTGATGGAGATTAAAATCAGATTAGATACCATAAATAACAGTTAGACCAAAGGTATTGTAAACAAGAGTCTGCAGCCATGCTAGCGGCTCTGTGAGGCTGAAATACTCATTGGAGAGAAAATCATAATGTTAAACCACTCAAATTACAAATTACATTTTTGACCTGATGATGGTGCTAGATAAATTAATCAGGAGATCAGCCAAAGTTCAAAAACACAATAAATGTGCGTACCAAATTGCACGGTAATCCATCCGACAGCTGTCGAGACATTTCACTCAGAATTTCCCCCCGGGGATTAATAAAGTAATTCTTCTTCTTCAAATGTCAACCTGCCGGTGGATTTACAAAAGTATGGACTGAATGTCAAATTAGTTTGATTATCTCTCATGCCAGAAAGAAACAAAGTCTCTCCAGCGAAGGAAGTTCCCATAGGAAGAACAACACAGAGATCCACCTAGTAAACACGCAGTATGCACATTAATAAAAGTAAAACTAATACATTGAGTCAGCCCAACAGTGACGTAAAGTTGAGATGAAATGAAAAATGACTTTTTAACCCTTTTAGATCACATCCCCAGTCATATAGAGTAGAGCAGGGATGTCTTATAGGCCAACCAGGAAGTTAGCATCGCCATGGGTTCCTTCGACAAAAAGCCGATAGGATTTTTCCACTGGGTTTTGGATTATTGCAGAAAATAATCTCTGTGGCAAACTAACGTTTATGATACTTACATGTTTTGTTCAGCAAGATAATCTTCACAAATGAACACCACTTTTATGATTTTTGAAGTGTGAATGCAATCGCCAGAAGTAAAAAGCTAATGTAACTATAAACGAACTACACCACAGTCGCATGAGCGCGAGTATAAACAACGAGGCTGTAAAGGCAGACGAGTCGGCGTGATGAAGTTTAGTCGTCTCATTTAGGCACTTGTTAGCAACTGCCTTTTTTTTAAGACATGGAAAGGCTTCAAAATTCACAAGTGGGATATTTACTGACGTATTTTATGTCGTAGAACAAAAAAATGTAAATCTCTTAAGCTTGTGTTAACCACAGACCTTATTCCAGGCGTCTAAACCCATTCAAACAACCCATTGACTTCCAGACGAGAGAACCATCTCTCATCTCATCTCATCTGCAACCGCTTATCCCGTTAGGGATTGCGGGGGGGCTGAAGCCGATCCCAGCCGACATTGGGCGAAGGCGGGGTATACCCTGGACAGGTCGCCAGTCCATCGCAGGGCACGAGAGAACCAGAAGTGCAAAAATGCAAATTCATCTCTGGGTTTTAGGACTCATTCCCGTAGCACTCTATTGTGCACCTATGTAATAATATATGCAATATCTTATAAAATATAAATAATAAATAATAATATAATATAATGATATAATAAATAAATAATATAAATCTTCTATAAATCTATAAATCTATAAAATAAATTTCTTCATATGTTTATATCAAAATCCAATTAAAATATGATGTGTGTTTACAATCTGCAACTTGCGCTTCATTCTAAGCTCTTGTAACTGTACACCTCTCAAATATTCAGTTTCACTGGGGAAGACGTCACAGTACAGAACTAAGGAAGCTCTAACTTCCGTTTGACTTTAACAGTTGGAGACTTGGGACTTTAATAGTTACCTAGAATGTTGCATTGGCAACACATTAGCCTCACACAGATAATATAATGGCTAGCCTGGTTAACATTAAAGATGCAGTCGGTAACTTTGAGCAAATATGATAAAACAGCCACTATATCCTGACAGTAGTGCATGTCTCAGTGCATGAGACAGATAATATGTGGGAAAAAAATCATGTTGACTCTGACTTACTCCGTTCAAACTGTCAAATTTGAATTAATATCCTGTTACTGTAATGCCTATATCTCTCCTTTAATGTTTTCAGAAACATATTTTAGTGTACTGTTTAGCTGTAAAATGAGAAAGTTTGTGACCCAGCCGGTGGGCGGTGCTTGGATTTCAAGGGTCACAAACTTTCTCATTTTACAGCTAAACAGTACACTAAAACATGTTTGTGAAACCTACTGGTCAGATCCCATGGAAAAGCTCACTATGACTAATGTGAAAATTCTTGAGAGTACTTCCATCGAAACATTTGTGATTAAAAGCTTTGATTTATAATATATAAACTATATAATACATGCCAGCGGAAATGGCTTTCTATCTTTACGGAGACAACGAGGCCAGAAACCCACTTAAACAATCAAGCAGCACATACATACATCTCTCCGTCTTGAACTCCTTCACCTCTTCCCTCCATCTTTGTTAGGTTTATGTATGTATGATGAGGCACCCCAGAGACCGCTGATCGTATGGTGTTTTATTTAGAGAAGCTCCTCTTCCCAGACTAGGCTTTTAGCACAGCTGTAGTCTGTGACCCACTTCTACACAAACGGGGCTAGAAATGAGGAAGAGGTGGGAGCTGAGAGGAGGAGAAAGGAGGTGTTTTTAAGGAAGCAGTTTTGCAGGATAAGTAGAGTTAATGGAAGAGAGTGAATGGATAAATGAGGATGACAATAGAGGGGGATGAGGAGGTTTCAGAGGGAGAGTTTGGAAGAGTCTGTTGCCAAATTATCCAAAAGTTGAACATGGGAAATTGTTGTTGCCTCATATATGATTGCCTAAATACTATACTTAATAGTTTTGTAGTGGTTATGGTACAACATAGACCTTTTCCACTGAAGACATTTTTACATCTCATAGCAAGGAAAGCGCCGTTGTGATTTCAGCGCCTTGGTATTGTGCATGCACTCAGTGGCACTCAGTCATCATTTAATATTAATTTCACCCGTGCTTTATCTGCAAGTCAGGAGGTTTATGGAGTGTTGTGTACTGAATGTAATACTGTTGTATTAAATCACTGAAATACGCACACAGGAATGTACACAACATCAAAATCTACAGATACTAAACAATGTAAATGAACGCTACTCCTCTTAACACAGTCACAATTACAAACAGTTTCATGTTAGGCTGAATGCCAATTAGCAGCAGCTAGTCAGCTAGAAGAGATGTGGCAGTCAGCACTTACCTATATGTGAATTTTCACAGCAACAGAGACAAACTGAGAGCTTCAAAACGCAGCCTTCAGTCTCGAGAACGTTTGGAGTGAATTATATTGTAATGCGTCCACTTTATTTTGTCCCTGCCCCTGTATTTAGCTGGATAGACTGCTTATAACATCAACACATTATATGATGTAGAGCTGAAACAATTAGTCGCTCAATCCATTAGTCCACTGGTTTGTACTCTGATGCTCATAAAACTATTATGATGCTAGCAAAGCTACTTTGCTAGCTAACCTTTCCCCATAGTTCGGCATGATGAAGGAAAGTTTGAGAATCCGTGGATTAGTCAGTCGACAGAAAATTGAAAATTAATCTGCTACTATTTTTGGTAACCGATTAATATTTTAAAGGAACAGTTTGTAACAGGAGGATCTATTAGCAGAAATATAATATAATATTCATAACTATGTTTTCATTAATGTATAACGCCTGAAACTAAGAATCGTTGCGTTTTCGTGAGCTTAGAATGAGCCCTTCCTATCTACATAGGGAGCGGGTCCTCTTCACGGAGTCCGCCATGTTTCTACAGTAGCACAGAGCAGACAAACCAAACACTGGTTCTAGCGAGAGCCTTTTGCATTTCTACGTTACCTGAAGGCCACTGTAGTTCTCCGACATGCTTGTGAAACTGCAGTAACGTGAGCCACAGAGTGCAAAACCGCCGTCTGACTTCTGTTGCTCCTAAAGTAGTGTTATCATGGTAAGGATGGCCTCTGAGCGAGGCGAACGGCGTTACTCAGTTGGTTGCAATCTGCAACCACACCACTAGATGTGTCCAAATCCTACATACTGTACCTTTAAGTAATTTAAAATGGTAAAATATTGACCGGTTCCAGCGTCTCAAATGTAAATATTTTCTGTATTCTTAGTTGTCCATGATAATGAATTGTATATCTTTAGGTTTTGGATTGTTAGTCAAACAAAACAACCCTTTGAAGATGCGTCACTGGGCTCTTAGAAATTGGGATTCTCTATTATGTGACTTTTGATAGACTAAATTATTAACTGAGAAAACAATCATCAGATTGATCGCTAAAGAAAATAATTGTTAGTTGCAGCCCAAATATGATGAACAACACAACCCCATACCAAACACACCACAAGTTATGGCCTCAAAATAGTTAAATCAATACCTCTCTGACACAAATTAACTTAATGAGTATCACAAAGGTAGTGTTTATTGTCGGGCTATTAGACTGGATTGTATTGAATTTTCAAAGTGTTTCAAGTTCTTTTTGTATACTCCTTGTATGTCCTAAAGGCAGGGAAAACTTTCACTTAAAACAATGCCTACATGAATGGCACACGCACACACACACACGCACATGCGCACACACACACGCACACACAGCAGATGTGTATGCAGGGGGAGGCACTTGCAGTCTATGAAGAGATGTGAGCTGACGTGGCTCTTGTGAGACAGGCTTACCGGGACGGGAAATGGGATCGCACAAGCGCCTGGCACATCCCAAATCCCAGCCCTGCCAAGCTTTTTGGCTGCAGAGAGCTGACCCCATCTGACCTCCCTCAGGGCATCCTTTGAAAGAGGGTGACATCATTTTTTGAGAGCTTTTTTCGAACAGAGCAGTATGAAAAAGGCTTTGTCTGTTGAAACTGTTCCTCGTACGGTTTCTACGCTGCTGCTGCTGCCACCTCCCCCCCCAACCTCCCCAAATCTCACAGCACCTAATGAACAAAAAAGATGTAAAATTCATGTGCCTTCATTAATTATTTAATATTAATAAGAAAAGCAGCATAGGCTAAATGTGCTACAGGAGTCAGACAAGCTGGTAACTGGGTCACTCCCCTGAAACATCATATTTCACCTGCTGACACCAATGCACACTCAGCCTGGGTCCCAGTTTATTCTAACGCCTTCCTTAGTATTAGACCAGTACGAGCTTTAAAAATGACAACATGATTGTATTTACATTTAATACGTATACATCTTACCATGCTCTCCTGCTGACAAGTTCTCCAGTACATAATACTGTCGGCAGGGTGGACAAGCTTTGCCATTAGACACTGAAACATTTAAAACATCCTAATGATATTAGTAATAGGAGGTATAAGTTTAGTGTTATAAAAATGTCAGCATACTTATTTGAATTGTCGCTCAATAATTTCCAGATTAACATCTGATTATTGCATAAATTTGTGGACTGTTGTGATAGATAATTTATAAATTTAATGTATCCAACTCTAAATACATTATTCCATTAAAACACATAGATGAGTTTTTTTCATGGCCTAAATTTGGTGCACTCCACCGTTTTTGCACTCTAATATCCCTTTAACCGTCTCGAGGAGCACTACTCGGCTTGTGAAAATAGTTTTATAATATCCTCTGTGGCTCTGGAGGGAGCTTTGAAAGAAGTGGGCATTTAGGAGACCCACTTTAGACGATATTGAGTTGCATCTTGGGAAATGTAGGATCCATTGCTTTTTGAGATTAATTCATACTAGAGATAGATGATATGTTGAGAGAGAGATTATTAAAATTGGGATATCTTGGTCACTGATGCATCCATTTTGATTTTCTTTACTAATTTATTTTACAGGGACAATACATTTAGGCATTGTTACACTTAATGCAATTGCAACTGATGCAATGTACTTCAAGCCAACGCTAATTTGCAGACCAGATCATTGTTTTTAATCTCTCTCTTGTGAGTTCCCCACCAGAAGTGCAATACTAAATCGCCGGAGTATTCCTTTATGTGAGGAAACTGTCCAGACCTGCAAATACTTGATGATTGAGAATACGGATGCCATTGGAGAAACAGATTTAGCATCATCTGTACTGTCTAAAGTAATCCATTCATCCCTTTGTCAGAAGGACAAGAATTGACTGCCGAGTGTTGTTAACATCTGTTCTAAAATTACTGGCATAACACAGATATCTCTCACACAGCTTACATACAATACTGAACAAATGCCCCAAAATGCATATATGATTATCAATGCCCCCACACATGACTCATAGCAAGGCGAGCACAGTTGTGATTTCAGTGCCTTGGTAGTGTGCATGCACTCAGTGGCACTCAGTCATCATTAATATTTATTTCACCCTTGCTTTACCTTCTTCCGCAAGTCAAGGAGTTCATGGAGTGTGAATCATACGTACTGAATGTACTGTTGTTGTATTAGATCACTGAAAGAAACGCACAGTAATGTACACAATATCGAGTTGGTAATTAAAACTTACAGTTGCTAAACGGTGTAAATGAACGCTGCTCCTTTTAACACAATCACAATTACAAACACTGCTACAAAGTCAGGTCATGTTAGGCTGAGTACCAATTAGCAGCCGCTAGTCAACTAGAAGAGATGTGTCAATCAGCACTTACCTATATGTGAATTTTCACAGCAACGGAGACAAATTGAGAGCTTCAAAAAGGTCAAATCACTACTGGATTTATCCAGTGTGATGCTGAATTTAAAATGGACTGTGGGGGCAGAGTCATAATTAATGAGGTACATTTGAATTAGCGGACGCAGTCTTCAGTCTCAAGGACGTTCGAAGTGAATTATATTGTAATGCGTCCACGTTATTTTGTCCCTGCCCTTGAATTTAGCTCGATAGACTGCTTATAACATCAACACATTATATGATGTAGAGCTGAAACAATTAGTCCCTTAATCAATTAATTAGTCCACTGGTTCTGAAACTGGTGGGGCATGGAGGAGTGATGGGGGTGCTCTGATGCTTGTAAAGCAGTATAGTTAGGCATGATGAAAAGTTTTATAATCACTGGATTACTCAACAGAACATTGAAAATGAATCTGCAACTATTTTGGTAACCGATTATAATAGCTTATTTAATTTAAAATGACCGGTTCCAGCATCTCAAATGTGAATATTTTCTGGTGATGTTCATCAGGACTTTTTATAGCTATGCCATCTGATGTGCTATTAGGGTTGCCTACAAGTTTGATTTCATTCCAGAGGCTAGTTTGGACTGTTGATTTGACAAAATAAGTAATTTTAAGACCTCATCTTAGGCTTTGTAAAATTATGATGGACATTTTCTCATCATTTTTTTAAAATTTATTTGATTACAAGATTAATAATGACAATTAATGACATGGACTCTTATCCCCTCCCACAGACACTACATTAACATACTCATATCGGTCTATATGGGTTACATTAACACATGTTTTTGAGAATATACTGTATCTCTGTACATTGTATATTCTTTTTATACTACATACTGAGAACCTTTGCATATTCTTTGCACAATTCTGCACATTTCTGTTACATTTTTTGTTGTATTTTTTTTTCTATTATATATTTCTGTTTCTTGATTTCTGCAATACTTGCTATTATTTTTAAAGGTGTTACGTTCCAAATTCAGAGCATATCTGTGATTGAGGGATTGCCTCCACACGGCTCTCAACATGGCAACGGTTGAGCTGATGGCTAGCAGCTAACGGTGCCAACAATGGCAACAGTGCTAACAGAGCTAACAGTGTTAACCTGGGGGTGGGGGACCGGAGGGTGGGTTTTAGGCTTTTAGGCAACAATGCCATAGGTCGGGACGGCGTTATCAGTGGTAACTGCCGTATAAGCGCAGTGCAGAGTGGCGGCAATAACTCGTGCACTCGTGGCAAACCCGACTATGTAAACAAAGCACAAACACAGATTATAACACACACAGTGGGAGAGCGACTTCATTCTCTGCTCAGGTAGACATTACTCCTCTATATCTTTACATAGCAAATTGTTGTTTTCTGCTATATTAATGCTCCAATATTTTAATTTCTTTTACCATATTTATGTTATGCACCAATACACCAAAGTAAATTCCTATTATATGAAAACCTACTCAGCAATAAACTTGATAGATTATTCTAGAAAAATAATCTGCAGATTAATTGACCAACGAAAATCACTGCAGTCGTCTTTTTTTTTTTAACAAATTATATGTTACACCATTAGATGAGGGAGTTCTCCTCGTATATATGAGCGGTTGAGAGTGAGAGATTTGGAGTGGTGGTGGTGGAGGAGGCTGGTGGGGTGCTGAGGTTGAACCCAGAGTGATCCGTCAGCAGTAAATCTCAGGGTGAGAGGGACTAAAGCCAGCTAGCTCCGTCTGCTCAAATAGACGGGGAACATTAAGGGCATAATGCTAAAAGCCACTAAGTCTCCCTCTTGTCTCCCTCCGGCCTGAATCTGGAGTCGGACCAGCTGCCCGGCCTCTTGTGTGTTTTTCTCTCTCCACATTGATCCGTCCCATCAGTCACCTTTGACCAACTCTTTTCTTCTCGCTTTCTGTCTTGTGAGAATGTTTAACAGTGAAACATCATCCTGACAACCGTGTTGTGTGATCACGGTGATGGACTTTGACCTGCTTCGGTATAGTCAGTGATTGCTACTGTTTGGTGATGACTTTTCCTTCAGTATTGATCAGGGATTGCCTTCATTTTATTGACAATACATCTTTTGGCAGACTCAGTGGGGACAGGATTGTTCAGTTTGAATGAATATATCAGATCTGCAGGAGACATACAGTTTCAGTTGATATGTCAACAGATCTTTCTCTTTAACAATCACCATGGTGGGAATTGGTTTCTATGCCAGCGTTCATTCATTAACAGTTGGATCAGGGATGCAAGTAGCTGAAGGGTGAGGAGCTGTGAAATGTTATGTAGCACTGAATCCCATGTGTGGCAGGTGTGCATGTTGAATAATACATAATGCGCGGTGCCATTTTTCATTGGAATAGCAGCGGAAACATGCCGGCAGGCTGTGTTGACTGTTAATTCACACACACGTACGGTGTATGAGCAGACAAACACATCTTGACAAAGCGCTTTAACTTTGAAGTCACTAAGTAACTCTCTATGCAAATGTTCTCCAAAGGCTCTGGGTCATGTTAGGTTGGGTGCCAAGTTAGCAGGATTTGTTATCCCCATGGAGAGTGCTGCACGGGAATTTCACTCTACTGTTTGTTGATGCGCTTTGTCTGCGTTTCAAATAGGAATCCTCTATGCCCTATGACATTTTTATCATGATATTGCTATACAGCATATATCATAGTTACGGCTATGATATTAGTTGATAAATGGATTACTCAAACAGCAGAAAAATACTCTGCAACTACTTAACTTAACAAGCCATTGTTTAAGTCATTGCTCAAGCTAAAATGCCAACCATTCCCTAAACCAACTTTCCATATTTGTGAGAATTTTCTGCTTTTCTCTGTTTTATATTTCATCTTTTTGATTTTTGGATTGTTGATCAAACAAAACAAGCAATTTGAAGACTTCTATATCATCTTCTAGGATATTGTGATGGGCACTTCTCACTACTTAAACACACTGTGAAAGGGTTAAAGTTGTAAGACATAAACACGGACAACACCGTGGTAGCGACCTGTCAATCACAAGGTAGCCACGCCCTAAAGCATACCCTGCTTTATGGTCTATTTGACTCTAAATGGTACCATAATTTACTAAATGAACATCATGCTGTATTGAAGAAGACTTGAAACTAGCAATTGAGACCATAAACTCATGTTTACAATGTTTACTGACGTAATAAATCAAGTGAGAAGTAGGCTCATTTTCTCATAGACTTCTATACAATCAGACTTCTTTTTGCAACCAGAGGAGTCGCCCCCTGCTGGCTATTAGAAAGCAAGTTTAAAGCTTCACTTTTCAGACCCCGGAGTTGTTTGAAAAGTGAAGTCTCAAAGTAAAAATGCCTAAATTCACTGGTTCCAGACAGTTCCCCAATCTCTGTCTGCACTTTAACAGCAATGGTTATCAAAAGCCTCAGTCTAAATAAGCTGAATAAGACATTTTCAGACAATATAATGTTATTTTGCTGTTGATCGATTAACCGTCTAATTGTTTAGCTCTACATCATACAATGGAGCCCAAATTAAAAAATGTTGTCATCATCATCAAGACCTGCCTTTGAAATGTTAAATAGTTTTTCAGTTTTTTGGGGGACTGATGCATCTGGAAAGTGTGTAAAGATGACTGGCCTCTTTGGAAATGTCTTAAAAAAACTTGCATATCAAAAAACCCCACTTCCATAGCTGCTGCATGGAGCCTCTGGTGGCTGAAGGGTTAAAGTCCTCTGGTAGTAGGAAGTGGGTGGTAGGTAAAGAGAGCTGAGGATGGAGAGAAGCCCGAGGAGCGACCACAGATCGGTTTTCGCGAGGAAATCAATGTTACATCAGAGAAGAGGAGAGTGAAACCCATCCATCGCGTATACCTGTGAGATGACACCAGAAAACGGGACAAAATCTGTTTACCGGAGGACGAAAAACGTGAAGTGATCAACCTGCTTTCAGCGCCGATGTGTGTGCGCATCTTTCACCAGAGGGACGTATAGAGTCGCTACAGATTCTCATTGATCTCGCCTTTTTTTAAATGCACAGGAGCTCTGACAGCGCATGGATGTGGCATAGATTTGTGTAATAATGTGCAATATGCATACAATGAGTGTGTACATGCATGCTCTGGTGCCTTCTCAGCAGCAGCACATATAGATTGAATGAGGTTTGGCTGCCTGTGGACTCCTCGAACATGTAGTGGATTATTTCTGCAGCTTGTAGACCGACAGGATCGTTGTGATAGAAGCGTTTTAAAG
Organism: Sebastiscus tertius; assembly: GCA_916701665.1. Taxonomy (NCBI): domain Eukaryota; kingdom Metazoa; phylum Chordata; class Actinopteri; order Perciformes; family Sebastidae; genus Sebastiscus; species Sebastiscus tertius. Next base: position 20,687 of record CAKAOH010041727.1, on the reverse strand, counting down.
GGATGACAGTATAGTGGTTGATTTTGGCTGTTAATGGTGCAACTTGTAGTTTTAAGAGATTGTTTTTGCACTAGATGTCTTGAGGGTGAACGATTTGTGTGCAAACTTGTTAGGTTTCTCTGTGGTGTGATGGTCTGACAGTCTTCTCTGTCTCTCAGCTGGACTTCAGCTGGTCCCACCATGCAGCCTCTTGCTTATTCAGCAGGTCCCAGCACAGAGCAGCCTAGTCAGTAGTCTCTGTCAGTCTCTGCCAGCAAAGGGATGTGGGCTGCACTTTTTATTTTATATATACTTTGATAGTGATATTTGATAGTGTTTTTTTGGGCTGTAACGCGAGATAAGATCTCTCTAATGCTATAATTTGTTACACTGAACATAAAGGCACCTGTTAATCCTCGGAGAATGAGCAGATTTACCTGCTGAATAAGCTGGTAAATGATGTTAAAAGCAGCCGACACTCCGCCAAGCATTCCGGTTTAGTAGTAAATCGACTCTCGCGAGAGTTGGGCTTCATCTTCTCGCCCCCCCTCCCCTCGTCACCTGGAAACCCACAGGAGCCCTGCACGAGACCCTCCGACAGGTGTGAACCCGGCGGACACGCGCCATGGATGATTCTGGGATCATCCGCAGACGGAGGCTGCAGGTGAAAACTTTTTTTACCCACTTTGTTATCATATTAGGATCATCTCATTTAAAATATATATATATTGTATGAATCCTGCAGAACATCTATAGGCTGCATGTATTTTTATATTTCACAATAAGTGAGAAATGTTTCACTGGCACATCATCTTTAAAGAGATTCAGTGTGATATATGGTGGTTATTTGTTCTCATGTGAGGGATTCAGATAAATAGAGCTATATAAATTGTACTTTGAATTAATTTATGTATTCTTTTAAAGACATTTAATCTATGTATGCTTCCAAAGAGATCTCCAACCATAGGAACGATATATAAATGAGTGAGTTTATAAAAGCAGTATGACAAGGCCATACAAAAAATGTGCAGACAGTTGATTTAATAGACTGCACAAAACAACAACATTTCAGATATGAGTGGACGACATGGAAATCCCTCTACCACTGTATTTTTTATATTGCAATATCAATATTTACATGATGTAGTCACATTTCTGGAAAATCAAGTGAGAAACTGTTTATGAATTTAAAAAAAATCAACTATTTTAGCAGAAAATACCTGACAAATCATAATACTTAATTGAATAATACATTGAAACAGTCCAGCTTATTCATTTATAACAATGGCTTAATACACCCAGAGATATTAAAGGGATAGCTACTCTGTTATAAACAGTATGGCAAAATATTAGACGTAAGACAAACTTCCTTAACATATTGTCCCAATAAAGCTTTGGAATAACTTGTAAAAGGCAGTACCAATAATGGTAGTGGGTGACAGACCTGTTTTCATTCACAATAATATGTATACAGGTCTATAATAACCAGTCGTAGGTTGAGTCTGGGCTGCGAGTATGTGGAGTAGATTATTCCATTACATTTGCATGATGTAGGCCAGTCACTTAGCCCATATCTTGTACATTATGACAAACACGGGAAGGCACTGGTAAAAGCCTCCTTCCAGGCTTTCCTCTGTGTGGTGGGCGCTTGCGTGAAATTAATCAAGTGAGGCAGGCAAAGCTTACTATGCAGGGCCGTTGTCTGCCAGTCCTCTGCTTCCTGGTGAATTAATTTACAGTAGAAGTTCTCTGCTGCACATTGTGCCAAGATATTCTGCTCTAGATGATTGCTCATCATTTATACAATATAGACAAGCGGCGTTGGAAGATTTCCTGCACAAATGTTGTTGTTTAGTTGGTAGAACGTAGCAGTAACGCTGCCAGGCTCAGAGTCCCCACTCCTACAGGTGCTGGGCTCCTGTTGTAAAGCCAGCTGGATTAAAGCAGACACTAAATTAAAATTTTTATGATAAATGCCGTCTTTGATGGAGTTAGTCTAGAGACAATTTAATTCTAAGGAATACAAGACTATCTGCTACCTCTACCACCAGCTTGTTGAACTGTACTTATTGAGCTGTTTGCTGAAGATTTCCCCTCATCTGTATCTCAGTGACATTTAGACTGAGGCTTTTGATAACCGTTGCTGTTAAAGTGCAGGCAGAGATTTGAGAACTGTCTGGAACCAGTGAATTTTTGCATTTTTACTTAAAGATGACTTTTAGACTTCACTTTTCAAACAACTCCGGGGTCTGAAAAGTGAAGCCTTAAACTTGCTTTCTAACAGCCAGCAGGGGGCGACTCCTCTGGTTGCAAAAAGAAGTCTGGTTGTATAGAAGTCTATGAGAAAATGACCCTACTTCTCACTTGATTTATTACCTCAGTAAACATTGTAAACATGAGTTTATGGTCTCAATCGCTAGTTTCAAGTCTTCTTCATTACAGCATGATGTTAATTTAGTAAATTATGGTTCCATTTAGAGTCAAATAGACCATAAAGCAGGGGATGCTTTAGGGCGTGGCTACCTTGTGATTGACAGGACGCTACCACGGTGTTTTCCTTGTTTATGTCTTACAACTTCAACCCTTTCACAGTGTGTTTTCAGTACATGAAAGTTAATTATAAGAATTTTTGGTCGCCTAGAAATATCTTATTCAGCGTTTGGTTCAACTTAGCTCCACCCTCTCGTTTCTTCTGGTTGCTAAAATCAAGATGACGACGGCTAAAATGCCGAACTTGAGGCTTCAAAACGGCAGTCCCCAAACCAATGGATGTCATGGTGACTACGTCCACTTCTTATATAGTCTATGCTTTAAGAACTTTAAATATTCGGTAATATTCCACTATCAAAATTGTAAATTGTAAATCATGAATCCGTCAGTAATGTTTTAGATTAATTAGTTGCTGTTCTGACCTCTAAAAAAAACAGTGAAACATGCCTATATCAAGTTCTGAGAGCCCAAGATGATGACTTCAAATGTCTTATTTTGTCCGTCCAACAATCCAAAATTCAGATATTCAATTCAAAATAATACATGACTTTAGAAAAGCAACAGATCGTCACATTTGAGAAGCTTGAACCGGAGAATATTTGCCATTTTTGCTTGTTTATAATACTGCAGCAACTAATTATTTCAGCTCGACTATAAATAAGCTTCTTTGGAGAGGTCCTGTTTACAGGAGCTGAGTTCTCACACAAACATTATTGCTCATATCAGGCACAGATCTCATTCCTCACACAGGTAAATATTTTCAGATGACATGTAGTTTTTGTGTGCTGTGGGTTTTGTGGGGCTTTGTTAACTTAAAATGAAGACACTTTAAAAAAAATCCAGCTCAGGAATAGTCTTGTTTGACAGAGTTAAGTGTAAATTAGAAGACATCCAGTCACTTTGCTCAGTGGTCTTTTTAATTTAAATATTTTCCCAGAAGTAAATTGCAGCTGAAATTTAAACACGGATATCAACATCGTCAGTGGAAACTTAGAGCAGGGCAGCCTGGCGGGGAGACAGGAGACAATCTGATGTGAACATAAAGGTTTAAATGTAACGCACACGCAGAGACACACAGCAAGACAGAAACACACAGACACACTCTGCCAGGATGCACTTTGTATCCAACTAACACACACATAAAAACACACATTCACTTAAAGATTACTGGCGAGTCAAACTTTTGATTTTAGTCAGAGTGCATGTTAATGTGTGTGTCCATCCATTCAAAGGCTACACTAAACATCTTGTGTGTGTGTTTGTGCATAACATTCATGCCTATATGTACATATCAAATCGACTCCCACCCACTACCCCGACTCTCCATTTCCATTGAAGTGGTCGATATCCATATCTCAGACAGAGGAGGTCTAAATGCCGAGGATGTGGCGCAGTTGTCAGGCCCATTAGCAGGACTAATGGTGGCCTAACAGCCCTGTGTGCCCTCAGGGAGGAAGACCAACCACCAGCAGCAGGACGGGCTGAAAGGGCCCAAGGCCTGGAGGAGGGAGGGGGGGCAGCATAGACCTGAGGCAGGCAGCAGCTGTGGGCTACAGTAGACCCCATTTAAGTGGCTATTACAATGTCTTGATCCCTTTACTGCCTGGATCTACTTTCACATTGGAGAGAGAGAGAGAGGAGGAAATAAGAGAGAGGAGTGTGTAGATGTATAGCATGTTTGTGTTTCATACTTTATTGTCCATCTATGAGCGTGGACAATGAAACTTGTTGGGGCTAAAACTACGGTAGAGTATCAATTTGCTCATATTGAAATTGTATATCATGAATGAATAAAATTTTCTCATTCATTAAAGGTTGGGTTGGTAGTGCTGTTCAAATATATTTGTATTATTTTTGTTGAAATTCTCATTACATCCCAACAGCAATCAATAAATCAAATACTCTGACAAAAAAGGAAAGAAATTCTGGTATCTGTGGCTGTCGCAGGACTATAATAAGCCTGTACAATCGTTTCATTTGGCTGAAATGTAATGATTAGACGGGCTACATACCTGCCTGCCTGCCTGTGTGCACATTGCGCGTCACCGTAATCTTCCAAAAGCTGTTAGCTTGACAGTTGTGAGTACTAACAATAGCCATGTTCGTTCATGTTACTTTCATAATGATAATTTTGGGGAAGTGGCTTTTGAAGGAGGCCCGAAGCGACGGACTGTCAATGTTGCCGACTTGGCGACTTTCTCTCTAGATTTAGGGACTTTAGGAGCGAGAGCTGCCAGCTACTTTCATTAGAAAAGAGTTGGCTCAGTTCTTTGGGTGGATCATTTTTAAAATCTAATGTTTCTCAGCATTACCAACCCTACCTTTTGATTAAATTAAAAAAAACAGCCAAACTCATTACTATTCATGCAGTTCATTGTTGTCTTAACACAAACTGGACATAAACTTTAATGTTAACTTAAACTTTAACATTAACTTTAAATTGGACAATATTTGACTAAAAACCAAGACTATAAAGAAGTACATAAAACTAAAAGAATCACGTGGAACATCTGTTGTCAACTCAGTACTTGACAGTAAAAAGAGTACCGATATATATTGATCGATAAAGGAAAATTTGTGATAAGAATCTCTTAAATTTAGTTATCAAAGAATTATGAAGATATGTACTAAGAGAGACATTTTACAATTGAAAATGAAACTTGTCAGTGCTCTCTTTCTATGTTAAACATATCTATTCTTTTCTTTTTTTCTTGCTTTTTTGTTGACTTTGTCGCTCTATAACAACATCACCTGACTTCCTCCTGTCATAACTGCGACGGCCTCTAGAGGGCTTTGTCACTTCAATGTAAACGTGTTTTTTTTGGGGCACTTGCTGAAACGACTGATGCTGTCGTTCTTCTTGGGAGTCTCTTTCTTGGCCACTTGCAGTCACTATAGTATCCCGATTGATTCATCCTGTCGTCAGCCTTAAGCCACAAAGACTTCTTCTTCTCTCCGTCTTTCTCCATTTGTCTCCCTCACCTCCACAATACTCTTCTCTTTTATTTATTTACCACCTCAGTTCTCCTTCACCTTCATCACCTCCTTCATCCACCCATTTTTCTGTCCAGGTCTCCCCATTTCTCACCTCCGTCCTCACTTTCACTCTTTCATTCTGGCAGCTCCCCATGGCACATCTGGCACACCATTCGAGGGCGTGACATTTGGCGTGGGGGCTGTCATTGTCATTAAACAGGAAATAAATGACATTACAATACAGTACATGGATTTAGCAGATGTTTTCGCTTTTATTTGACAGTTAAAGGACCAGTGTGTAGCATTTAGGGGGATCTAATGGCAGAAATGGAGCATAATGTTATTAAGTATGTTTTCTTTTGTGTATAATCACCTGAAAATAAGAAACGTTGTGCTTTCATTACCTTAGAATGAGCTGTTTATATCTACATACAGATTGGGTCCTCTTCACAGAGCCAGGTGCCTGTCTCTACAGTAGCCCAGAACGGGCAAACCAAACACTGTGTTAAATTTTCCTGCCTGAGCTGGAGTCGATAACGTTACTCGTTTATCAGTTAACCATAAACAATGGTTTACATACCCATTACTGGCTCTTATATATTAACTGTCCACATCCAACACATTTTAATTATCACAGAATGAGACCTAAAACCAAGAAATTAGTTTGTATTTTTGCACTTCTGGTTACCTCATCTCGAAGTCAATGTTTCTTTTTTAATGGGTTTTTAGTTAGATGCCTGAAATAAGGTCTGTGATTTACACAATTAAGAGATGTAAACGTTTTGTCATACATCAATAAATAACCTACTCGTGAATTTTGAAGCCTTTCTGTGTCTTAAAAAATGCAGTTGCTAACAAGTGGCTAAATGAGACTACTAAACTTCATCACGCTGACTCGTCCTCCTTTACAGCCTCGTTGTGTTTATACTGGTGCTCATGCGACCGTGGTGTAGTTCGTTTATAGCCTAACATCAGCTTTTTACTTCTAGTGATTGCATTCCCACTTCAAAACTCATAAAAGTGGTGTTCATTTGTGGAGATTATGTTTTCCAAAGAGCTTATTTTCTGCAATAATCCAAAACCCAATGGAACAATCCCATTGACTCTTTGTTTAGGGAACCAGTGCGATGCTAAAATCTGAGTTGGCCTACAAAAACATGTCATCCCTGGACCACTGTAAAGTGAACTTTGCTGCAACAGGCCCCGATTTTACTTTATGAAACACATAATAAATATAAACTACAATGACTGTAGCAGCACCCGGTTCATTTCATTTGGCCGTTACTGTGGGAGAGTGTGTGTGTGTCATTTAGATGAGTCGTTTTCATCTCAAGTGATGATGATCCTGACGTCCCGAGCAGTTGTAGGTGTGTGTGGAGTGTACTTACACTTAACCCATATGCTCATACACTCACACACACGCACACAAACAAACACAAGTCATACAACATGTCTCACCCCTCTCTGTTGTAGGAGTATGGAGTGCACCACACACACACACACACACACACACACACACACACACACACACACACACACACACTGGCATAATTTGTCCAATATTTTGTTCTGGGCTGTGTGCCCATTTCCAATATGCTAAGCACAAGGGATAAGAGTGTGATCACTGCAGAAGATCCAGCTCTCCGTGCCAAGTCCTGTCACTCACTGCCATGCCCACTGCTTTGTTCTGCCTCACCGCGTCCTTCTGATGTCAGTATTATTCAGAAAGGGTAGGTTTTGTACTGCGAGAGCAAAGTGTACATCAAAGCAACAGATCTGGGCCAGAATATATTTGGGAATAGCTTCAAATATTTGAACTACTTTAACTGGGCTTGAATTATCATGCCAGACGCCTATAAAGCAGAAAAGCTTGAGTCCAACTTAATCTCCAAAACAGACAAAAATGGATGGAGGTAAGGAAAAAAATAGCACGTCTTATTAAAGTTTGAACCAGATCCAGTGTGACAAGAAAGTAAAGTTGTTCAATGAGACATTATTTCAGACCTCAGTGTAATGACCGGTGATCATAAAGCTTTTAAGTAAAACTATTAAACGGAATAATACACAGTGCGACATTTGCCTCGCAATCTGCTGTCAGTCTTGGCAGTAGAAGCAGAACAGAAGCCTTGTGACTTTGCCCAGAGCAGCAGCATATTAACATTTTTCTTTTCTTTGGTTTCCAGTTGGCCTTCGAAAAAAAAAACATGGTGAAACCATGTGACACCCTTTCTTCACTTTTGAATGTCCCTTTCACAATAAAACGTAGCGGCTGAAAGAGAATGTGAACAATTTGCAGTTACTTGAAGCATGGAGGTTGTACAGTATATAATCAATTAAATGTGCTAAGAAGGTGTTTGTTTGTATGTGCAGACATCTGTGAGTCCGTCCAGGCTGCATTATGTCTGCAAAAACACTTTTATCTATGCTGCTTTGAGATAAAATATTTGCTTTTTGCATCCTCCTAGTGCAACTTTGTCACATCAGACCTAGAGCTGCAACAATTAACTGATTAATCGATTAGTTATCATCTATTAAATTAAATTAAACGCCAACTATTTTGATAATTGATTAATCGGTTTGAGTGTTTTTAAATTCTCTGATTCCAGCTTCTTAAATGTGAATACTTTCTTGTTTCTTTACTCCTCTACACAGTAACCGCGAGTGTTTCTGGACAATATCTGTCATTGAGTTGTGTTGTTAATTGATTTTCAATAATAAATATATACATATGTTTGCATAAAGCAATCATTTGTCCACTCCCATGTTGATAAGAGTATTAAATACTTTGAACAGATAAAAAAAATGTGATTAATTTGCAATTAAGTATGGACAATCATGCGATTTAATCACGATTAAATATTTTAATCGATTGACAACCCTGGTATGAATATAAATAATTTGATTAAATATGTGATTACACAGTTTAAATGGATTGTAGCTGCACTCCGTGGTTTAAAAGTCACCCACATTTGAAAAGTCGTGACTTGCATTTGGCACCAATGCTTGATAAATAAAACATCAGTTTGCTTCACGAGGGATGTGTTCACACATTTATTGCAAGATTGTGCTCTTTACGGATGAATGGAAGTCCAACAATTGGCCTTTATAAATCTCGTGAGGGATGGGAATCAGACTTAGGTCAGACTTGTGTCGAGCAACACTATTTCACACTGCAGAAGCTGCATGAATGTGTTTCAGATTTGGAATTGGGGAAGGCTCTTTTACATCCTCCTACAGTCCTTTATTTCTGGCATGATAACAATAACGCACTGCCAAAAAAATAACAGGAATGATCTCTCTTTTTTATGAGAAATGAAGAGCTGTGTCACCCTTGAAAAGATCACCTTCAGTCTCATAAAAGAATATAGCATGTTCTTAAGAGGTTTGGCTGCCTTATTTGGATAGTAATAAGGATAATGGATGAGTAAAGATGTGATCTTTGAACTGCGCTCTTCTTCTCTGATCTATCAAGTAACTTTATACTGTCTGAACATATCCTTGGATGTTGTATATACATATCTAGGTTATTATCTTTCATTGTCTGTTTCTGAAGCACAGTGGATATCACTGAGAAGTTTCAGAGGTTGTCATGGTCACTTGAAATTGAGAATATTGTTCAAAGAAATGCTGGAGTAACCAGTAACATGGCAACAACACGCAGCCATCTGTTGGACGGAGACAGTGAGAGGGAGCAGGTGTTGGGGTTTTATCCATTAGCCATCCCTATCACCCCCCCCCCACACACACACACACACAGACGTATATGAGACTCCTGCGGGGCTCTTTCTGAGTAACCCTGGACGAGCTCACTTCCTCTTGATGATGTAACTCATTAGCTGTCCCAGAAAGAGCTCACTATGACGGGTGATGTCACTCCCATTGGAAAAAAAGGGATCACTCTCCTCTGAGAAATACTGCATAGCCACCGTCATATAGGTTAATGTACGCTTCTTTTCTTTCTTTAAGAGAGTTGAATGAGAAGATCCATTCCACTCTCATGTCTGTATATTAAATATGAAGATACAGACAGCAGCCAGTTAGCTTAGCTTCACTTAAAGACTGAAAGCAGGGGGGGAAAGCTAGCCTTTCTCGGCCCAAAGATAACAAAAATATACCTCTGAAGCTCACTAATTAACACATTATATCTCATTGGTTTAATCTGTCCACAAACAGAAATTCAAACGCAACAGATTGTAGTTTTAGGGGATGTTAAGTAGTAAACACGAAGAACTAACATTACGTTAATGAGCACCAGTTGGAAAAAATGATACCAAAGATAATTTTGTTCGCGTACAAGAACTATGCACTATACACAAAAAATGAATTGCATTATGCAAAGTGTGCCTGTCGAAAATTACAGACGGAGACACAAATGACATTACATTTGGTAACGAGCACATTATGTCTTGTTTAGGACTCAAAACTCAAAGTTTAGGACTTGTACTTGTCAGTCTTGACTTGGGACTTGAGTGCAAAGACTTGAGATTTACTTGTGACTTGCAAAACAATGACTTTGCCCAACCTCTGAGAAGTAGTAACATCACATAACCCTAACATAATCTCTGTTTGTGTAGAGAATAGAGATTAACTAAACAAGATACAACGTGTTAATTAGCAAGATTTTTGAACATTTAGAGCCAAGCTAGCCGTTTCGTCCTGCTTCCAGTCTTTATGCTAAGCTAAGCTAATCAGCGCCTGGCTTGAGCTCCATACTCAACACACAGGCATGAGAGTGGTATCAATCTTCTTATCTAACTCTCTCCAAAAGAAAGCGAATAATATTTCCCAAAATGTAGAACTATTCCTTTAATATAGCAGTCTGTGCAGAGTATCATTTGCCAAGTTTCTCTATTCATGTGATTACTGCGCTTATACAGCACTTGTTCTTTCCCCAAGAGGGTTAATTATGATTTCTTCAACATGCCTTTGGAAAACTGGTTCTGACTTATTACAGTGCGTCTTTTCTGCCTTTCTTCTGCTCGTTGGCTCTGCATAGTTTCTTATTAAGTGTAAGTATTAATGCCTCACAGTGCTGGAAAGTAAATCGGGCGAGTTTGGATATAGTAAGCTTGTTTTGAGATTGTTTGGAGACGAGAGCTCCAGCTGTCAAGTCATGTTTCATCAGCTCGGCTTTGTTTGGGTTTCGTAATGCTTGTTTACTTATACAAAGACAAAGAGATAGACTGTGTGTGTGTGTGTGTGTGTGTGTGTGTGTGAGAGAGAGAGACATTTCAGGATTGCCCTCGTCTAACAGGATGAAATCCTTCTCTGCATGGAAAACCAATTACAGTCTTTTATTCTTCCTCTTATTTTCCTCTCACGTTTGTGTTTATATCCAACATTATTTTCACCGACATGGCTTTATGTCATTAAGCCCTCCCAGCGAGTGAAAAGAAACAAATGATAATATCTTTTTAGTGGAGCCACTGGGCTGTAGAAAATAGCACGATAAGCAGCGCAGCGAAGGCTGACAATAGAAATTGACGGTAACCTGATCTTACCTTCGCCGAGTGTTAAATGGAATCAAATTGGGAATAGATGGGCAACAAGCAGAACACAGATTCCTCCCAGTAGATCCTAATCACATCAGAGTCCTTGCTGTTGTGTCCCAATGTCATAAATATAGCAGCAACATCTTTTAAATCGACTTTGGCTCCACTAAACCTGGCGGTTCCTGAAGCTCTGAAGTCTCTGAGCACTTAGGAGGGATCATTTTTCAAACTACGCTCCACTTACACAAGACATTAACAGAGAAATCACAAAACTGGCTATAGACGAATCCCAGCACACTACTATTTGAACAATTTTACTATGAGAAAGGTTGACTATTTCAAACAGTGTTATATTTTCTAAAACACAGTGTCTGTCGGGGATTTCTTGTTCTGCGCTCTTTGGAAGGTGTCAGTGTTCAGAGAAGTTTCAGTTATATTTTGAGATTGTGATTTTACAAGTTGTACCTTCTTTCAGGTTTTAGCCTTATTTTCTGTGTGGGATGTCGGCATTAAATTCTAATGACGATGCTCAGCTTTAACTGTAAGACACATGATTATTAATGCGCTCCAAGCAAAGTGGCACATGGTTTAACAGAGGAAAATTAACTTAAGTTTCATATGATGTGGAGATGAATTGGTACTTGGCATAATGCAACTTGAAAAGATTGTTTTAATATTCAGCATGACCAAATGTGGCCCAACTTACTTTTGGGTCTTTTGCAAATAAATCTGGAAAGGTTTTAATGTCTAGCAGCAATTATTTAGGAAGTAAACATCAAAAAAGTGTAATATTAGACATTGTAGGCAGATGCCTTGAATGTAAACATTTAGGAGAAGTTAACCCTCCTGTTGTCCTCGGGTCAAATTTGATCCGTTTTCAAACGTCATTATATCATAAATATGGATTTCTTTAATCTAATTGCCCCAAAATAACGTGGACGGTTGCTTATAGTGGTCTTTACAAAAATATTGACCACTTCTTTTGTTGAATTGTGGGTGTTTTATTCAAATCTATAGCATCTGTGGTCTTCCCCAGTCAAAATTGACAGGAAGACCACAAGTGTCATAATGTGCTGCTATTAAAAAAATGTAATGCTTTCAAAACAGTATTCTGACTAAAAGTTTACATATACCAGTATGTGATAATCCATCAACATTATGTTCCTCTGATAATAACTATAGTCAAAATAATTAAATATCTGCTTTTTTTTTTTACTAAAAAAAATAGGTATAATTTCACGGAAATTAGGTTTATTAACCTTAATTTCCCCCCAAAAAAGTGTAAAACTTTATAATTAGGAATGAAGTTGGCCAAAAAGGTGTAACACAGAATTGGGTGATAGTTTATACTGTATGCTTTAAAAAAACAGTCAAACCAGACCGGGTCAATTTTGACCAGGGAAGACAAAAGTTGCATTGTTGACGGGAAGACAATAGGAGGGTTAAGGCAGCGGATCCCAAGATGAAGTTTCACAAAATTGTGTTATTTTTTCTGACTAACCTATATGTTCACCTTTTTTGTGCATGAAATACTGGATACTTTCACCTCTAAGAGAGGGTACAAGTACATATTGCTTTATTTGAATGGGTCATATAAGCCAAAAACAGGGCACCACTGGGTTAAGACAACTTTGTTGGAGAAATAATATGACCTTAAGATGTCCGTCACACTCCGGGTTTCATCTCAAATATCCAATCTGAATCTCGGTTCCTCTCGCATCAAGCGTTTGAAAAATAATACATTTCTATTGTAATAAGTTATGAAATCCATTTATGCTCGGGGGTGCAAGGTTTGACCTTGAATGCATTTGATTCAAACACGGCCTGTCTATATGCTAAAAAACAAGTGCTTTATGGGGGAAGCATATGAATATGAGGAGATAAAACTAGAAAACACATTCAAAATAAAATAGATAAGACCAAAAGACGAGTCATTATAATGTTTTTTTTCATTAAGTAACGTATCAGACATCAGTATAATTAGTTTAATTTGTTTCAGTCTTTAATTGAACTTTATTATTATGCTAATTCATATTTCCTCACCACAGTTTCAGTATATTATAATCGTCTCCACAGTCCTATAAACAGTGATTGCATGGTGTGTAAAACTCATCTAATCATCAGGCTAATTTATTAATATCTGCTCTCCCCCTCTTTTCTTTTTCTCTCTCGCTTTCTCTTTCTAACCAGAAGGATTTACCTCTGCCGCGGAAAAGTAGCAGGTAAGTTCACATGTTTGTTTCTCTATATTTATCTCTGGAAAGATATTATATGTTGTTGAGATACTGTCTCTTGTTTATGTGTGCACCCATCTCCAAATTAGAGGTGAGTTTGTTTTTCTGTTAGATGTGTGACTGTTATTTATGTGAATCTTTGAGTTTCCAATGGATTTTCTAACATTTTATTGTTTCCCAGAGAGGGAAATGTGATTATTTCTCTGGAAAACTGAGATATTATCAACATATAAGGATTTTATGAAGCACTTTAGTGTGTTGTGACTTAATATACCAGAATACATTTTCGTTTTACTGCTTTTCTACTTGTATTGCTGCATGTTTTCTGAGCTGAAAAACAAACACAAACCAAGAAGCAATAACATCTTTTAGTGCTTGGAGTCCTTCCAGCTTTGTTAAAGGAAGTCATGGTGAAATGATGGTATTTTGCCTTCAGACTGCAGCATGTTCCAGCTCTGCATGAGCCCTTTCACTCTCAGAGCATCTCCGTCGGCCCAATCTGTTGCACCAGTGAGCTGTGCAATGAAAGTTCTGCAGCGGGAGAGCCGTGCTGTGACCTCGATGCCCTGCGTGGTCGTGTAGAGGCGGAGAGGTTGAGAAAGGAGAATAGAGCAGTACATGATGTTGAGTGCAGATAGTGAACGACATTTATGCTTCATCAAAGATATCAGAATACAATAATCGCATGCCTGTACGTACATCGAAAGCATGATTAGTTCCTGTAATCGTTCCTCCTGTCCTGTCCTTACTGGTGTCACAGAGATCCCTTCTTTGAGTGATTTCAATGTAAATTCACAGCTCTTGTACTGTGTGAAAATGACTTCTAAAGTTTAGTTGAAGCTAATTTGAGGCTTCAGCAGTCTCAGCGGTCTTTTCAGTACCAAATTCACACTTTGTGCTTCCATTGACAGTGTTTGCTTGCTGAGCTCCAGCAAAGGGACAGTAGCACAAAGATTGGTCCTACACAGACTGCAGCTTTGGAAGATGTCAACTTGGTGACTTGTCAACTGAAGTTGATCGGATGAGCAGTTTTTGAGATATGCGAAGGACGTACAGAAAGACAGACAGACAGACAGACAGAGATTCCTCTCTTTATAGTTAGATTACATTTCCTGAGGATATCATTATTTCCGTCCGATGTCCATTGCGATAAACGTCCATGAATCAGCTTAGAAGTCATGAAAAGAAGACCCTTCTTATGTCTGCAGAACTTGCCTGAGAAACATCATGTTGTTAAGTTTTCTTCAGTAGTAAAGTAATCAAGTGATAGTTGTCTGTACGCTCATGGATATATTTCAAACAGGAACTGCTAATAGCTAAATCAGCATACTTTAAACAAATGTAGGTAAAGCACAGGGCTCAAGTTGTAGCCCATTGTTTGAGGAAGAGATCCTCTCATTGGTCATTTCAGCTCTCATCGTGCTCTCGAATGAAACGATTAATGGAAATTCCTTCCAAATGTCAACATTAAAGTCAGATAAAAACAGGCAGCTTGGCTTCTCAGAGAAAAGAGAGAGATACAGTTGGCCTCTCCGCAGAGATGGATTACATTTAGCGACTGAATTAGAAACCTCTGGAGTCGCGTTTTCTGTGCCATTTCAAAAAGAGTGGGATTGAATGATCCCGAGAGGTTTGACAAAACTGATTAAAGTACCTTAATTTGTGGTGCATGTGAAACTGTTACACTTAACAGTTACGGCAGGAAAAATGTGAAATTTGGAGCTTTTGATGCAGCTGATGCTCTCATTATAGAGTATGTGAGTCTCTGTCCATGGTGCTGAAATGAAACTCACCACTCTCTCTTTTGCACACTGTGTTTGTCGCTACTTTACTCACAAATATGGCTGAAGAATACAGACTGATTGTTTTTACATAGAGGCTGAAGTGACATTAGTTTGTGTTTGTCTCTGGCAGCGTTTCTTTTACTATTCATCTTAATTACTGACAATATCCTCTCTTTTACTGAGATTAATGCTGAATTTTCTCATTTACGCTTAAAGTTGGATTTGGGAAGCCGTAGCTGGCTGCCGCTGCTGCTAAAAGCACTTCACAAATCAGGCACAATTTGGAAAAGTGTCTTATGTCAGCTCAAAAGGCCGTCTGAAAATGCCTTTGAACATGGAGGGGGGTGTAATTCTCCACAAAATGCTTACACTTTACCGTCATCATTTCGAGTGTTGTAATCCTTGAAATCTTTCTGAAATTGCTGCAGTCCAGAGTCAGACTTTTTACTCCCGGTCTACTTTCGGCTCTGCCACTTTTGTTCTGCGTGAGCAGAATGTGAATCGCGTAACTCCGTCATACGTCTGTTTATCATGTAAACTGTTATTGTTGCACTGAGGGTGCAGGCAGTTCAGGAAGTAGTAAATGTGAAGCATGGATTTAATTCCCTGTATTGAGCTGCGTTTTTTATTTACCTTCATTTTTTATTTGTGTGTGTGTGTGTGTGTAGTTGTCTATTTAATATTCTTTGTGCATTTTCCTCTGCAGAGTTATTGTCTGGCAGCGATAGCCTGATGATGCTAGCTTATACATGCCTGGGGTATTTAATGTGTATCCGTGTTATTACAATTTACTGCCTTACTCGGTGCGGCCACATGCTTTTGTGTGTGTGTGTGTCAGTGATCTGGTGTGTGGCGTGCATGTGTGTCCCGGACTGCTGTCATCAGGTGTGTTTTGTCCCTGACCTCTGACCTCTGTGTGGCGGGGGGGCAGATGTCACAGCGTGACATGAAGGAGACTAGAGCTGGAGGCTCAGATCAGCTCTCTCAGCTCCCTATAGCCCCACCTCTGTTGGATTTTTCTACACACATCCTCCTGTGGGTGGAGCTGGAGTATTATACTGTGGGCGTAATGACTGGGCGTTTATTGAGAATGAGAATAAAGTGACCTGAAGGACAAACAGGATACTGAAATCCTGAGAGGTTAAATAAGCTTCAGAAGAGACGGAGAAAAAAAACAACATTACACACAAAAAACACACCATGTCTTTATGATATCATGCTGCCCATCCCTGTCTGTGACCCCCCACTGTGTTTCAGTGATATCACCACCCCCCCTCCTCCTCCTGCTGCCTCCCCTCCTCCTCCTCCCCCTCCTCCCCCCTCTGTCTCTCTTCGCCCATGTATATTTTATCCATCCAGACTCCCACATTAGAGACGGCATCCATTATTGAATTACTCCCCTCAGCACTACTGTGCAACTGTCACCCCACGTCAGCTTTAACATTTGGTGGATTTGTTTCAAAGGGAGGGATGGAGGGGCGTACACACATGCATGCACGCACAGACACACACAGAAATGACATCTCTCTTGGCTGGGCATTGCAGAGCAGCTCCTGTGATATCTAGGACAAATGGATGATGCCAGAGCTCATCCAATATGGCGTGTTACACAGAAAAAAACAGAACAGTGTCTGTGTGTGTCTCTGTGTGCATTTTAAAGGATACTGACTGTCATTTTATGTATTTTTTTGCTATCAAACCCCATGAAAACCCCCAAACTAATAGTGTGTTAATGCATCTGTCAATACTTTCTTATTTCCTACCCTGTCTGTGGCACTCAGCCCTAAGATGTAAATCTTTAAAAACACATCACAAGGATATAGTTTCATTTTAAAAAGTCTCAGTAATTTCTTAAGCACTGTAGTTTCTATCAAACATTACTTTTCCGGGGATTTATTGGCAGAAATGGAAAATAATATTCATTAACTATGTTTTCATTAGTGCATAATCACCTAAAGACTAAGAATTGTGTTTTCGTTACTTTAGAATGAGCCCTTCATATCTACATAGGGAGCGGGTCCTCTTCACAAAGTCAGTCATGTTGCTCCGCCATGTTTCTACAGTAGCCCAGAACGGACAAACCAAACACTAGAGAGAGCCATTCACATTTTTACATTACCTGAAAGCCACCATAGTTCTCCGACACGTTTGTGAAAGTGCGGTAATGTGAGCCGCAGAGTGCAAAACCGTGGTACCACCAGCCTAAAGTAGTGTTATGGTAAGGATGGCCTCTGAGTGAGTTGATCAGCGTTACCACAGTTTTGCACTCGCAGCTCACATTACCACAGTTTTGGAAAGGGAGGAGTGATTGGAGGGGTACTCAGTTGGTTGCAATCTGCAACCACACCACTAGATGACTTCAAATCCTACACAATGTACCTCTAAACAGGAGTAAATAGGGCATTTTTGGGGTCTATTTTCAGCTGTGGATTAATACACATTTGTGGCTCTAGTGAATATTTACAGACAAAGAACAGAGTCTGTGGGATTGACTCAAAATAAGCTACAGTTTCTGTGTTCACTGTAATGAAGGAACATGTCACCCAGTGCAACATTGTGGTTTATTGATGCCTTTTTAAAGGTTAAGTCTCATATTATATATTTTTTTATTATCAACAAATCCCATGAAAAGACCAAAACCAACAATAAATGTATTCTACTAACAAGTACTGCCTGTGTAGCTAAACCCTGATGTACCTTATTCATCTGTGCTATTGACCCACATTGTTGCCCCAACAAAAACACATAAACCAGTCACACACTGTTGCACTGGGTGACATGCTCCTTCATTACCATGAGCCCCACGCTCACACAGAGTTTATTTTGAGTGGATTCCACAAACACCATCCTGCTGCTGTAAACACCAGAACACCAAATGTGCGGCTGAAAATAGTCCCCCAAAACTGCACTATTTACTCCAGTTTGAGTACCATTAGCTCAAAACTACAATGCTCAGCTGTTTCAGGAAACTATTTATCCGTTTTTTTTCTTCTTAAAGGAACAGTCTGTAACATTTAGGGGAATCTATTGGCAGAAATGGAATATAAAATGAATGTATAAGTAGGTTTTCTTTTGTGTATAATCACCTAAAAATAAGAGTTGTTGTGTTTTCGTCAGCTTAAAATGAGCCGTTTATATCTACATAGGGAGCTGGTCTTCTTTATGGAGCCGACCTCCGTGCTTCTACAGTAGCTCAGAATGGACAAACTCTAGATAGAGCCATTCGCGTTTTCTAGTCGGCAACTGTAGATCTCCTACACGCTTGGCACACGGGAGAAGTTTCAGTTGGTTGCAATCAGCCTCCTCACCACTAGATACCGCCATATCCTACACACTGCTCCTTTAAAAAAAAAAAAATAAAATAAAATATATATATATATATATATATATATAAATATATATATATATATATATATATATATATATATGGGGCTTGGGGCTTAGAGGCACATACAGCTTGGGGAAGTCAGACAGCGATGAGGGACAGACTTACATTGTTGCTTTTGGTCTTTTCATGGGATTTATTGACAATAACAAAAACATAGAATTTCACCAGCCTCATCCTTTAATAGCTTTTGGAAAACAATGGAGTCTGTGGCATAGAGGAATAAACTATATTGTCAGTAGGATGAATTCATTGTTGGCTTTGGCATGGGATTTGTCGTCAGTAAGAAAAATATAGAATATCACCATCCTTATCCTTTAATGACCTGTTTTTTTATGTGTATGTAACATACACAAAATACACACTCACATGTAGGGCTGGGCAATATATCGATATTATATCAATACGGTGATATGAGACTAGATACCGTCTTATATTTTGGATATTGTAATATTGTAATATGGCATAAGTGTTGTCTTTTCCTGGTTTTGAAGGTGTGATGTCACTTTCTGATACCAGACTAGCTGTTCTATTATTGGCCTTTACCCACTTAGTCATTAGATCCACATTACTGCTGATCATTTATCAAATATATCATTGTATAAATCTCTCGTAAAAGCAATCCTATAATATCGTTGCAATATCAATATCGATAATTGATTGTATTTGATTGAAAATATAGTGATATTTCATTTCCTCCATATCGCCCAGCCCCTATACTCACATGTGATAACCAACTTGCAGTGCCCATCCCTCCCTCTGTCTTCATGTCTTGTCATTCACACTCTGTCTCTCCACCTCTGATTGGCTTTCACTCTCTCTCTCTCTCTCTCTCGCTGATTCTCTCATTCATACCTGCACTGACCCCCGCTCCCCTTTCTCTCTCTCTCTCGCTCTCTCTACCACCCTCCCCCATCGCTCTGTCGCTCTACACTTCCTGGCTTGGCACGATACCCTTGAGAGCAGCCCCACAATCCTCTCTCCTCCTGACAGGGATGCTCGGCAGCCTGTCCCCTCTCTCCATCTCTTCTTCTTCCTTCCCCTCTCTCTCTTTCTCTCTCTCTCTCTTTCTCTCTCTGTCTTTAATCCTCTTGTTTCCTCCATCTGTGACATGGCTGACATTTCCAAATCTTTCTAATCATTTTCTTCTCTCTCTTGAATCCACTCTTGCACGCACACGCACGTGTACAGAGTCACGGCGAGACAGCGGTGAGTGTGTGTTCAACTGGCCAGAGGAGGCTGACATGCCGGCGTGGAGCGTAATCGCTGCCTCTTGACTGCCTCTGTGTGTGTGTGTTCATTACTGTGTGTGTGTGTGTGAGGCTCAGCTGCTCTCATGATCATCTGCCAACACAGCCACTGCTGCTAGCAACATGTTTCGACGCACAAAAAGGTAAACGGCAACCATCTGTCTCCATGCAAATCTTTGTGACCGGTGTGGTGCCCTGCTGCTGTTGTTGTGTGTGTGGATTCATCGGAGGAGGTTGTTGTGTTTTTCCATGATGTTTCCGTTGTCCCTGCCAGCTATCATGCTGTCTCACTGTTGTCTCCCTGTCTCCATTTAGCTCCAGCAATATGGTGTGTGTGTGTGTGTGTTTGTGTTTTGATGTCTTTACATGCATATGTGTTAACGTAAGGTGCATACTGTATGCTTTTATGATTTCTATTTGAGCTTCTAAAGTCCATGGAGGTTTGATAATATGTTTGCTTATGTATGTCTGTGCTGGATGTGTATTTATTTATATCCTTTATTGTAGTAATGCACGTGAAAAAGGATTTAGATTATGGCTCACTCTTTCACACACATGCACACACACACACACACACACACACACACACACACACACACACACACACACACACACACACTGGAAGGTATGTGTGTGCTTGGCCACTAGCCTGTGTGCCAGAGATAGCATTATGAAGTGAAGGTATTATTATCAGTGTCCAGGGAGCGCTTGTGTAGCGGAGATCCAACAGTGGGCAGTGCTGTCTGCTTGGCACAAGTCCTCACTCTTCTTCTCCCTTCCTCTTCACCTCTTTCTCTGTCATCTACCCTTTCTCTTCCTTTATTTTCTGTCCCTAACGTCACCTATCTGTCCTCCATCTTTTCCTCCCCTCGCTGACATTTTCATTGTTTCTCTTCCCTGTGACTGTAGTCATTTCTGCCTCTTAACCTCATTCACCCCTCTCCTCTCCTCAGTAGGTTATCTCTCCTGTCCTCTCCTCTCCTCTCCTCCTCTCTTCTCCTCTCCTGTCCTCTCCTCTCCTCTCCTCTCCTCTCCTCTCCTCTCCTCTCCTCCTCCCTGATGTACACTCTGTACAGACCCTTTAGTCCCTCCTGCCG
>CAKAOH010041726.1:0-46161 GCA_916701665.1 Sebastiscus tertius | reverse complement strand
TGCCTAAACTTAAAGAAGTTGTACTTTTGTAACCTAAACCTAAAGAAGATGTAGTTTTGTTGCCTAAACCTAAAGAAGTTGTGGTTGTGTAACCTAAACCTAAAGAAGTTGTGGTTGTGTAGCCTAAACCTAAAGAAGTTGTAGTTGTGTAGCCTAAACCTAAAGAAGTTCTGGTTTTGTTGCCTAAACCTAAAGGAGTTGTGGTTGTATTGCCTAAACCTAAAGAAGTTGTAGTTTTGTTGCCTAAACCTAAAGAAGTTGTAGTTTTGTTGCCTAAACCTAAAGAAGTTGTAGTTTTGTTGCCTAAACCTAAAGAAGTTGTAGTTGTGTAGCCTAAACCTAAATAAGTTGTAGTTGTGTAGCCTAAACCTAAAGAAGTTGTGGTTTTGTTGCCTAAACCTAAAGGAGTTGTGGTTGTATTGCCTAAACCTAAAGAAGTTGTAGTTGTGTTGCCTAAACCTAAAGAAGCCTTTTTGTTTGTGTTTAAAACGCAACATTTCATATAAAACTGTCAAAGACTCAAAAATACAGAAGTTGCATTTGTCTGATGAAGTAATAAATCCTGATATTTGACAGCACACAGGTCTAAAACGTTACTACATTACCCTCCATGCTACTTTCTTAAAAACTAGGTTTTATTCATGTTATGAAATGTTACAGCCGAAACTCTCCCAGTCCCCACATACACTCTAATTGGAAATCTGCTTCTTGTTGCAGTGCAATTAAAATAAAACAGAGAGCTTTTCCCAAGCAGTGCGACAGTGAAACATGTCACATCGATTCACAATCCAAGAATAGAGTCTGTTTAATTTCCGTGTGGAAACTGGGCTAATTGGCTGTCAGTTAGCAAACAGAGAGCTGTCAGATCCACTCCCCGCTCATTTTAGAGAGATTAGCAAACAGCATGTACGTATACTGCAGCAGGGGGGAGGAAACAACACACAGCTGACGCTCTAATCCAGGATGACCTGCAGTGAATCAGCGAAATGCTGAGGAAAATTACATTTTCAAATTATTATAGGAAATGAGAATAGTAGGGGAGACTTAAGTTCTTATATGCCAGTTACAGGTGTCAGTGCAGAGAGACTTAAAGGGTCATACCTGAGGTTTTAAAGTACGGCAGTACTAACGCAAATTACAAAGAGTTCCACTCTGATTAAATTAAAATAAATTAAATTACGTCGCCTTTCATGTTTTTAATATTTGCATTCTGTGTGAAAGTACTCACGACAAAAACAACAGTTAGAAAAAATATATTGACATGCAAATTAATTGTACAAAAACAACACCCCCGTTGTGTAAAGGCTTTAAGTGATATAATAATATAATAAAAGCTAATCTAATCTTGTGTCCAGCAGATAAACTTTATAAAAATTCTGTTTTTTTCAATGAGGAAGAAATAGTAAATGTAATTTTAAGAATTTCTAACAAAGTAATTTAACCTTTTTGGAAAAACCATATCAAACACAAACTGAGTAGTCTTATTAGGTAACACTTAATTTTATAGGTCTGCAAATTTCATGGTAATTAGGTGATAATTAGTAACCTATTTGTAATTTCTTTGGAATTACTGTCAAATTACCCCAATATTTACCTCAAAATTGATCAAAAATTACTTTATTATAAACATTATTAAATAATTATATGCTAAAATACCATATAATAATAGAAGACACTTCTGATCAGGCACAAATCTCACCATTGTGTGACTTATTATCTACACAAATGTCATGATTCAGGGAGTTTTTTAAGAAATTTCAAAGAAGTTATTTTCTAAGTATTATCTATTTACAAGCAGACATGGAAATAAAGCATGTCAATTAACTTTGTATTCTTTTCCTGGAAATGTATTAAATAAATTACCAGCTATTGGGACATATAGTTATTAAATCATGTGTATAATAAAGTCATTTTTGGTCAATTTTGAGGTAAATATTGAGGTAATTTGGCAGTAATTCCAAAGAAATCTCAAATAGGTTACTTGCTAATTATCATCTAAATACCATGAAATTTGCAGACCTGTAAAATGAAATGTCAACGTCTATTATTATAAACCTGTGTTTACTGCTATGTTTACTAAGCATCTTTAAGACAGAGATGGAGCACTTCAGTTTAATTAACCATACAGCTTGATGTTTGATGTACATATTTTGTCCTAGTGAGGTCCTCATCTAGACAGGTAGGAGTGCAATAAAAACATCCTCAAACAGAAGCTCATCACTGGAGTATGTGATTATGTGACAAACAAACAGAAGCAATGTAACTCAGATAACGACGAATAAAAGAACCACATCTGACTTGGCCTGCAGAGCTAAAAGACAGAGTGCATCAGCCAGTATGAAAGGCATGCAGACGATTTGGATACCAATTTCTTCTCTGTTATTCAAGCTTTTCAGTGAGTGACGGTTAACATCTGTGTCATGTTGTGGTTTAGCAGAAAATTATTTTTTCAGGGTGTAATTTCAAAAACAGAAGGATCTTTTTTTTCCACTATAACCCTGAAAAGATGCTGGCAACCTTGACGCTCTAAAGAACCTTCACGAAAGCAGATTTCATAAATCAGCATATCGTTGGAAGCCAGCGTGAGGATACACAATGATAAACATGAAACCAATATACGATATAGACTATATGTCGCTAATTACCAGTGAATTATACCAGCCCACAGCCCTGTCAGCTGTCGAGCAATCAGGAAGTAAGCTTTGGGTTTTGAAAGTTAATTTGAAGGTTTATTCATGACTTTATTGGGTGTGTGAACAGAAAGTGAACAGCTGCTCTGTTCTGTTTCAGCGTTCAGCATTCATTAAAAAGGACTGAATGAAATCCACCCGTGATAGTGTGTCAGAACGTCAGATTAATTTCCTGCTTGATAAAAGAAAAATGCTAATTAGCTGCCAGACAGACGGCAGAGTCCTTTCTGTTGATCGGGAGCACAGCTGCAGAGTTTTTAAAGAAAGTCTTCAACCCAACTGTCTGCTTTTTGTGAGTTTTTAATATACTTTAGGAATCTGTGAATGCTGCACATACATTTAGGGACAGTCCCTTAACAGATAAGGGCAGGTAGCGTGTCGATGTGGTTCCAGCTCTCAGTCAGACAGCAGGTGATGAAAGGCAGGATCCTCTGACCAGCAGACGCTGATCAATAACCCCGCTATCAGGAGTTGAATGTATGAGCTGCCATTTGTGCCAAAAAACACGGCAACTGTTACATCCATCAGGTTCTGCTGTCGTCATCTGTTCAGCCTGACAGTTTGTTGCTGTTTGTTTGCTTTGTCGCTGTCATCCTTTCTGTTAATATAACTTATATGATGCCGACAGGAAATCCTGGTTTGATTTTGATTGGCTGGCAAATCTCAGTTTTAACTTTAATTTCTCTTTCTTTACTCTACTCTTTGTGCGTACAGCTCGTGCATGCCTTTGAGGAGTGACTGAAAGAGGCCGTGTTAACACCTGGTATTAGAATGCGTCTCGAGTGACCACTTGTGATCGGATCTCACTTGCCCGCTCTACATGCAAATAAACACGTAGCACACCATTTCCATTTGCAAAGACCAAATGCGTTGTTGCTTTTAACCGGCGGGAGACAGCAGCAATAATATCTTACATATTTTTGTATTTGGGTAAATTTTATGATCCTAAAAACAAGGGCAAGTCATGCATGTCAAAGTTAACGAGATAATAACGTGTTAACGCACATTTGTTTTAACGTCACTAATTATAAGTAATGCAATCTAACTTCTGGAGGTGGTACCGGGCTTAGTTTTAAAGCTCGAGTGAAGCTACTGGTATCATATGAAACTAGAAAACCTGAGGAATCCATTGGTACCAACCATGTCATAGCTTCTCATGAAAGAGGTTAAATAACGCTCCAGACTTAGGCTAAATTTTGGCGATGAAAAACTGTCATGTCCATTTTCAAAGGGGTCCCTTGATCTCTGACCTCAAGATATGGGAAGATGCCACTGAACCGAGCGGAGTATGCCAAGGTCAAACTAGGAGAACTGGGACGGACCTGTGAAGTGATGCTGGAGCAGCAGCAGCAACAGCAGCAGCAGCAGCAGCAGCAGCAACAGCAACAGCAGACATGAGAGCAGAGATGTGACCGTATCTGCTACCAGCCTTACAATCTTTTCATAGATCCTTTTTATTACAAGAAACATAAAGAAGAACTCTTGTAAATAACTTTGACTCGTGGGTTCTATGGGTACCCACGAGTCTCCCCTTCACAGACATGCCAATTTTATGATAATCACATGCAGTTTTGGGGCAAGTCATAGTCAAGTCAGCACACTGACACACTGACAGCTGTTGTTGCCTTTTGGGCTGCAGTTTGGCATGTTATGATTTGAGCATATTTTTTATGCTAAATGCAGTACCTGTGAGGGTTTCTGGACAATATTTGTCATTGTTTTGTGTAATTAATTGATTTCCAATAATAAATATAAACATATATTTGCATAAAGCAGCATATTTGCCATCTCCCATGTTGATAAGAGTATTAAATACTTGACAAATCTCACTTTAAGGTATATTTTGAACAGATAAAAAATGTGATTAATTTGCGATTTATCGCAATTAACTATAGTCCATCATGCGATTAATCGCTATTAAATATTTGAATCTATTGACAGCCCTAATTCTGATGCTTCAGAAGGGCAAAACTGCCCCTACCTGCACAATGTTACACACACAGTGAAACTGTCGACATTTTAAGCATGTGGTTAACGTTGTAAACAAATCAACTTACTTAAGTTAAAATAAGTCGATTTGTTGAGTTTTGGTTTCACTCATGATACTCCTGGTTAACAGTCCTGTGTTTATTTGACCCATTCATCCACCCCAACATCCTCCTTATGTGGACTTCATCGCTTTTTATATTACGCCGCCTGACTTCCTCCTTTGCTCCCGTCATAATTACTACGGCCACTAGAGGTCGGCGTCGTCTTCTTGTACTCTGGTAAAGGTAGCAGGCCCCTTCTAAGTCATATCTATGAGACTGATAACTACTGATAACGTCCATTCAATTGGCTGATAACATTCAAAGCGAGTGGTTATTTGTTGGTTTGTTTCTTTCTTTGTTGTACTTGTCACTAACAGTTGTCATTGTATGGATGTTGTATAGAGTAAAGATTCCAGAAAGTGTCTGACTGTCAATTCTTTGTCACTCAGTTGTGAACCGTATTGAGGTTCTAAGTACCAACGGTGTGCTGGAGGGGAAATTTGGGGGATTTAGGGGTCACTGCTGAGCACTTTAACCAAATGAGCTTTGCTGAGTGAGAGCTTTAGTGTGTGAACAGGCTCCATAATGAGCCGCTGCGAGCTTCAGTCCTGAAAATCACAGAGCAAACAGAGCCATCATGGAGGGGAGTATTTCCTTTTAAACTCAGCACTGATCCAGATTCCAGCAGATAATGGTGAAGACCCAGCCGCTCCTGTCTCAGCAGTTCTCTGGATGTGACAGATGGCTCACCGCTGCCCCCTGCTGACCAGCACTCACACCGCCACTCCTCACTCTCGCCCTGATGACTCTGGGAGGACATTCACTGTTGACTTCCAGACACAACTTTCATATGATTGTAACTTGGAGGAAGTGGGGAAGGTTCCTGACTCATATAAAGTCAGCAGCCCTTAGAGACATTGGCCTAATCCCAATGTCCACACTCGCAGAGTCACAGGTTTTGAGGCGTGTTCCTGCAAAGTCTGTGAGGGTTTAGGGCTGTCCTGTTGTCAAATCATCAAGTCCTTGAGGGACAAACTTTGCCCTGAGGGTATTACAATACATAGCGTTGTGACATAGCATAAAAAAAGGTAAACAAAGAGGACTGCACATTCAGCCTGACAGTAAGTCAGTCAGGATCCGCACACACTTCTTTGGTATTAGTGAATAAAAATACATCCATCCATTAGCTATACCCGCTTTAAGGGTCGTTTAAAGGCTGGAACAACGCAGCGTTTAAGGTTCGGTACAGAGTTTGTTCAGCTTGGAACAGTCATCACCACCGTCACTGCTTTCATCATCATTACTTCTATAACCACAGAACATTTCTCTCTGTTTTTACACTCTGTGTTTTCCAGCAGCAGCAGCTGTGACTCAGGTTGTTCTCTGCATCAGTGTCGAGGTCAGTGTTTATATTTAGTGAGTCACATCCGCTCTCATCTATTCACAAAGTCCTTTAAAACCTGGAGAGCGACATCATTCCCGCCAGTGACGACACACACACAATGTTAGCAGCACGAGATCACATAGACCATCAGCTGATCGGTTTACTCATGATTCTTTAAATGTGTACGGAAATTCAGTTATATAAGTAAATTATATCTTTAATTTATATGTTTAAAAAATAATTGTCCAGGCCTTTAACACTGTACTGATGAATGACTGAGTTAAATATGTCACTATCAATTGAAATGGTTCTTTTAAAATATTTACAGATAAAGAAAAATCACATTAATGGGCATTAATCTGCTGCTTTAACAGTGTCCACTCTTCTGATCCTGGCTGCAGGATATGTTCCCATTCAGCTACAAGATCATTAGTGAGGTCCAACACTGATGTTGGGTGATAAGGTCTGGCTCACAGTTCCTGTTCCAGTTAATTGCGAAGGTGTTGGATGGGGATGATGTCAGGGACTCTGTGCAGGACAGTCAAGTTCTTCCACACCAAACTCGGAAAATCATTTCTTTATGGGCCTGATTTTGTGCATGGGAGCATTGTCATGTTGAAACAGGAAAGGGTCCTGATCAAACAGTTGCCACAAAGTCAGGCACACTATTGTCTAAAATAGAAATGTCTGCTGTAGCATTGAGGTTTCCCTTCATTGAAGCTAAGGAGCTCAGCACAAACAATGAAAAACTAACCAAAAGTACACTATAGTATGTGGAAAATCCTGTCCATATACCTTTGACCATGTAATAATAATAATAAGAAGAAGAAATTTTCCCATGTTGTTCCAGTTGCTGGCTGGATGTTTTACTGTATGATGCTGTTATCTGGTGGTAAAAAGAAGAACTGCAGCCTCTTTTTTGCAGACTATACACATATTCAATTTGTCATCATTCCATAATAATCCATTTTGGCAGTAGAAGACGTAGATGTACTGTATTGTGTTGTACTAACATTTAATGATGCAATACATGCACCAGTGGACTTTGATCAAAATGACTGGAACGCTGCTGCAAAATTTGGAAATGTGGTGTACCTTAAATGATGAAATTGAGAGTAAAAAGTTAAGATAAGATATTCCTTTATTAGTCCTGCAGTGGGGAAATTTGCAGTGTACAGCAGCAAAGGGGATAGTGCAAAAAACAAGATGCATCAGCTAACACAGTAAAAAAGAGTTAAACAAAGTGTAACAAAATATGAACCATTTAAATAGAAGGAAGTATAAAAATAGGAGCAGTACATACACTATTGACAATAAACAGACTATTAACAAAATTGCACAAGTGAAAAATTATATTGCACCTGAAAATATTGCACAGTGTGAATTTCACCTGAGTAGTAATAATGATAATGATATTGCACAGTCATTATTATTATTATTAGTAAAGTGTAATAATGGGACTGACAGTTTTGTGCGTTTATTTTTGTACATTTTACGTATTTTCCTTGTATTAATGGAGTGATTAAACGTTTTTTGGAGAAGAAGTTGTGAGGCGGAACGTTAGTGTTTCACTTCAGTTGCTCCGGGGTGTCAGTGAGAGAGCGCCCACTTCCGGTGTTTCCTCAGAAGCCGGAAGTAAGGAAACTAGACGCGTGTTGCTCCTGTTCTGCCTGCTTCATACAGGTCGGTAAACTGTAAATAAACCACTACTATCGACGTTATAAGGTCGGGATTTATTAATGATATGGTTCTCTAAATGTTTACAGTGTTTGTAATGATTTTAATTTGCATAAAAGACCAAAATAAGTTAAGTCCGTCCTGGAAAAGTGTTCGCGCAATGACGCCATTTTGGGTCTAACGTGCCTGACAATAGTATGGTTTCTCTCAGGGCTACTGCACACTGTGAATGTTTCAGATAATTGTTTACTGGTGTGTTTATTAAGTCATATGCACTTAATATTAATAATATAATTATATTGTATTATTAATTATTATTATTATTAATAATAATAATAACTTGAGGTTAATATTGACTGAAAGTTGTAAATTGAATGTAGGTTGTTTGTTGTGGTGTAATGTCAAATGTGGCATATTTAAAGGGGCATTGTGTACAACTTCTGAATTGCACTAAATGAGAATAGTACTGTTTAAACCAGTTGAATTCTGTGGGGGAAAAAAGTATTTTAAGTACTTAAAATGTTTATGGAATATAAAAGTGAATGGAAAGGGATGTGTATCACAGAAAGAGTAACTGATTATCAGGGATGTCACTGTACCAGAAATCTAGTAGTCGATACCAATACCAGTGAATTTACACGATTCTTGATACCAATTCGATACCACGGTAAAAAAAACAATAAAACCTATTTAATTCAACACGCACTCCTTTATTAAAACATTTGAACATTACAAAAAACAGAGGCATGTAAGTAATAAATAAAAAGAAACGTCTATTAACATTGCAAAACAGAACAGTGGCATGTAGCTTTCAAGTATTTAAAACAAACAATATTGTCTGGATGTCTGTCTTTGAGGTGCTTCACTAAATTGGAAGTATTTCCTCCTTTGGAAAGAAAAGTACGATTAATGCACCGCATACTGTTTTTTGCGAATCTATTATTACTCCTTGTAAATCCGCCTCGAACGCAAATTACTTCCATACCCGACTCTTGCTATTTGTTTTCTCAACGTACCTTTGGTACCAAAGAAAACAAGTACCGTCACATTTTTAGAATTTTGGTACCAAGTTGGTACTCGGTTCTCGTGACATCCCTACTGAGTATAGTCGATGTGTGTTTTATTGAGACTGTGAGAATACTGAAGTGAGTAATGGACTGTAATGAAGAGAACTGAAATGCAGATAAAATAAATCTGTTGTGTTTAGGACTACATGGTGTTGAGTTGTGTAATAAAACAACCAGAGAAGCAATCTGGAAGGAAACAAGATGCACCGTGTCCTCATTGCTCCTGTTCTACCTGCTTCATACAGGTTACATTTCTGCTACGGTGACACTCATCCCTGGGACCCGTAACAGAAACATCACAAATAGCAAGATTTGTTTAGCTGATGTATTCTGCCTTTATTTCATTTCATTCAAGCTGCAACAATTTCCCTTATTTATGTTGCATTGTGGGACCACAATGAAAAAAAGTCATAGTATAGCATGTTGAAAAAGTTCATGAAAAAAAGTCATAGTATAGTATGTCGAAAAATTGTAAGAAAAAAAGTCATAATATAAGATGTCGACAGATTTCATGAAAAAAGAGTAATATTATAGCATGTCGAAAAAAATTCATGAAAAAAGTCGTAGTATAGTATGTCGAAGATTTCATGAAAAAAAGTCATAATATAGCATGTCGAAGATTTTTATGAAAAAAAGTCAAAGTATAGTATGCAAAAAAATTTCAGAAAAAAAAGTAATAATATAAGATAAAAAAGTTTTTTGCCACTTTTTTTCGACATACTTTGACTTTGACTTTTTTCTACTCTTTTTTGACATGTGTTGTTATGACTTGTGAAATAGCTCAGGGTAGTAGATAAATGGTTGGAATACTGGAGGTTGTAGGTTTGATCCTTATGTGACACAGCAAGTTTTGAGGGCTAACTTCAAATGAAGAAGTTAAATACAAAAAGAAACACTACACCAGAGTATCCAGTCAGATAGCTCAGTGTGGTAAGTAAGTTGTTGGAATACTGGAGGTTGTAGGTTTGATCCTTATGTGGCACAGTCTGTTTTCAGGTCGAACTTCTAATAACGAAGTCAAATATACGAAGAGAACAGTCCTCAGTGTGTGTGGCATTGGTGGCTTGGCTGCTTAGTTCCTGGTTCTGGCTGCGGCAGAGCAGGGTTCGATCCCCACCCTCACATCGATGCCCGGTGCCCGACAGTGGAGTGAGACGAGTGTCTCCTCCCAGGGTTTCAGAGAGATATAACGGGGGGGTTATGCAACAGAAATTGTAAAAAATTTTACTGAATAAATAATATACTGAAAATAACCCTCTTCTGCCTTGGATAGGGTTAGGGTTAGGGTTCCCTACCACAGATAAGACCATCCTCAAGGCTCTGACCCTAACCCTAACCCTAACCCTCTCCTGCCTTGGATAGGGTTAGGGTTAGGGTTTGGATTCTCTACCACAGACAAGACCATCCTCAAGGCTGTAACCCTAACCCTAACCCTAACCCTAACCCTCTCCTGCCGTGGAGAGGGTTAGGGTTCCCTGCCACAGATAAGACCATCCTCAAGGCTGTAACCCTAACCCTAACCCTCTCCCAGGCTGGTTAGGTTAGGGTTCCCTACCACAGACAAGACCATGCCGACAGCCCGGCAGAGAGTGGATCTTGGAAAACAACTAAAGTTCCCTGATCGCACATGTATGAAATGTTTCGACATACACTAATACTATACTATATACTATTACTTTTTTTTCATGACATCTTTTGACAAACGATATGACTTTTTTTCATGAAATTTTTGACAAATGTTATGACCTGGCTCTGAGGCCACAACAAATGAGGAAGCCACCACACAGGAAGTCTCTACAAAAATGTATTTATTTGACAAAAAGCAAATGATGTTAACCATGGTTATATAAACGAAGGCTAACAAAGGTAAATTAAGGACTGCTGCAACACAACCAAGCTGGCTTAGCACCCCCTGGTGCCAGGGGAATGACGTCCATCGACCATGAGGATGGGGCGGACCTTATAGTCCTGGAGACAGTGGCCAGCTGTCTCCAATCACCTGATCGGCACCTCCTCCTCAGCTCCAACCCGCCATGGACCAGGACACTGCAACACACAAAACACACAGCACAGCACCAAACAGCACTCTAGCTCTGGAAGAGGCCCTGGGGCCGTCACACAAAACTATGACTTATTTTCATGACATTTTTTCACACACTATACTATAATTTTTTTTTCATTACATTTTTCGTCATATTATACTATGACTTTTTTTCATCAATTGAGTGTGAGTGTTTTTCATGAAATTTGCCGACACACTTTACTTTGACCTTTTTGCATGAAATTTTTCAACATAATATACTATTACTTTCTTTTCTTGAAATTTGATATACTATACTATGACTTTTTTTCATCATTTTTTTTACATACTATACCATGTCTTTTTTTGCATGAAGTTTTTCAACATACTATACTATGACTTTTTTTTCATGAAATTTTTTGAGATACTAAACTTTGACTTTTTTTCATGAACTTTTTCGACATGCTATACTATGACTTTTTTTCATGACATTTTTCAACATACTATAATATCACTTTCTTCGACATTGTTACAACCCGGCTCAAGGCTGCAAAAAAACGGGAGACCAGGCGAGTTTTAAAATACTAAAAGGCATTTATTTAACAAACAATAAATAACTAAACAGACGTTGAAAGTCAGTAATCAGTAATGTTGACATGTGTGGGCGTGTGAAAATGTCTGCAGCAAACAAAACCAAAACAGCTGTGCCAGCCAAGGAAAAAAGAGACATCTGTGGTAGAGAGCTTTAATATCACCACCACACCGAGCCCAGGTGTGGCTCATCAGCCTGTCGACCCTCTGCCCTTCAAAACATAGAAGAACCAGCAAAAGGATATTGGGACACCTAGTGGAGAGGAGGGGTCGTCACAAAATACAATGACTTTTTTACCACTTTCTTCGACATTCTATACCATGACCTTTTTACCACTTTTAAATTACTTTTCTTCCACTTTTTTCGACATACTATAATATGACTTTTATATCACTTTTTTAGACATACTATACTATGACCTTTTTACCACTTTTAAATTACTTTTCTTCCACTTTTTTTGACATACCACAAACTATGACTTTTTTCAAAATATTATACTATTCATTTTTTTAATCATTTTTTTCGACATAATATACTTTGACTTTTATATCACTTTTTTCGACATAGTATATACTATGACTTTTTTATCACTTTTTTGATTCTATGACTTTTATATAATTTTTTTCAACATACTATAATGACTTTTTCGAAAAAAAAGTCTAAAAAAAAAAAAGTTGTATATAATGTTGAAAAAAGGGATTAAAAAAGTGTCACAGTATAGTATGTCGGAAATAAATTATAAAAAATTCATAGTAAACAAGTGATAAAAAAGGTCATAGTATAGTATGTCGAAAAAATTTATTAAGTCATAGTATGATATGTCGAAGAAAAGTGATAAAAGTCATGGTATAGTATGTTGAAAACAGTCATATTATAGTATGTCGAATAAAGTGATAAAAAGTCATAGTATAGTATGTGAAAAAAAATTATAAAAGTGATATTTTAATATATCGAAAAATGTGATGAAAAAGTAATTAATATAGTATGTTGAAAAAACGTATAGTACAGCATGTCATAAAAAGTGATAAAAAAAGTCATAGTATAGTATGTCGAATAAATTGATGAAGTCAGAGTAGTATGTCAATTAAAGTCATAGTATAGTATGTCGAAAAAAGTGATTAAAAAATGTATAGTATCTCGAAAAGTCACATTATAGTATGTCAAAAAACGTGGTAAAAAATTCATAGTATAGTATGTCAAAAAACGTGACAAAAGTCATATTATAGTATGTCGAAAAAAGTGATAAAAAAAGTTATAGTAAAATATTTTGAAAAAAGTCATAGTTTGGTATGTCAAAAAAGTCTTCGAAGTGGGAACCAAACGTCAGGTAGCTTCCACAGAGATAAACCAAATATTCATTTTGGACCCGTCAACATTTTTAAAATGATTAATCACAATCATATTTGAAGAAAAGCCACACTTTTATTCGGCAACTTTCTAAAACCTCTGTGTTATTTTAAAAAAAAAATATTCATCTACATAAAAATGAAATTCTCATTACATCCCAACAGCAATCAATAAATCAGATGCTCTGACAAAAAAAAGAAAAGTCTGTTATTCGTGGCTGTCGCAGGACTGTGATAAGCCTGTTGAATGAAACGATTGGACGGCCTGCCTGTCATTGCGAAGACTTCCACAATCTCCAAGCTTGACAGCTGTGAGTACTAACAATAGCCGTGTTCGTTATTTACCTTTGTTATGATATGTTTATGTTCTTAATGATAATTTAGGGGGAGTGGCTATGAAGGGAGGCCTGAACGGACGGACTCTCAGTGTTGCTGACTTGGCAACTTTCTCGCTAGATTTAGGGACTTCTGGAGCGAGTGCTGCTAAATACTTTAATTGGAAAAGAGATGGCAACACTGGGCTCGATTTTCCGCTTGAAAAATGTAATAATCTAGTGTATTCTTGCTAGTTTCTCAGCATTACCGACCCTATCTTTAAATGACCAGTGTGTAGGATTTAGGAGATTAGGGAATGGAATATAATATTCATAATTATGCTGACTTGAGCCGGGTAATGACAAAACAATGGCATCAGGCAGGAACAAGTGCAACAGAAGATAATACATTTCTCACCTATTTTTGCATATTCATTTTCTAACAACAACAAAAAATGTTAGATTTTTTTCATATTTGCTATTTGTGACAAAAGTTTTGTATAATTGTTTAACTTTTTTAGTGGATTTATTTCATAGTGAATAAAGTAATTGCTTGTGTCTCTCTCCTTCAGCTTGTCTAAATGTGTAATATTATAAATTTCAATATTATAAATGCTCAAATGCCACCTGACAGCTGCTCTTCACCTGCGATCTGATTGGTTGACGAGTTGTTGTGATCTTCTCCAGCTCCAATCTGCTGGTTTCAGGGAGAATCGAGCTTCCCGAGGCTCTGCTGAGCTTTCTGAGCTCGTCTGATTCTTTCCTCGAAGAAACTCTGCTGTTGCTGATTCCTCTGAGCCAACCTGACAAACCACTGCTCCCTCAGCCTGGAGAGAAGATGGAGATGGAGATGGAGGGAGAGAGGAGGCAAAGGGGGAGGAAAAGGAATAAGCGGGTGTTCAGACTGAAAACAACCCTCTTGAGGGTCAGCAGTGGTGCGGGTGTCGATGATGAAATATGATCCAGGAACTCCAGTTTGACAACTAGATCAATGAGTTTGAAGGCATATGCTGGCAGAGCATTTTGGCACATTTTTCTTGGGCGCTACCCACATAATCAGCTGTGCTGCTCATCCCACAAATGCATGATCCTTACAAGTTGGACATCATTGTGAAGGTAAATAAACAGGCTTTCCAACCATGTAAAATATAATGCCAATTAGCATTGTTACAACAGAGAAATAATCCACCAAACACAAGTTTACGAACTTTCTTTTTCCAGTATATATTCAAACACACCATTTTAGAATAGGCGAAAATAACACATTTACGTATACTGCATTCAAAAAATGACAGTTTTTGCCCCAAACTGCATGTAATTATCATAAAGTTGGCATGTCTGTAAAGGGGAGACTCAGGGGTTCACATATCTTGAAGTCAGAGGTCAAGGGGAACCCTTTGAAAATGGCTTTGCCAGTTTTTCCTCGCCAAAATTTAGCCTAACTTTGTAACGTTATTTAGCCTCCTTCCCGACAAGGTATCATGACATGGTTGGTACCAATGAATTCCTTAGGTTTTCTAGTTTGATAGGATATCTGTAGCTTCACTCTAGCTCTAAAGCTGAGCCTGCTACAGCCTCTGAAAGACAGTAAAGTGAGATTTAGAGCAAAAACAGTGTTTATATGTAACCATAACTTCTTATACTCCGACTATCATATACATATTTATTGCAGGGTTTTTTTTAATTAGCCTACTTTAAGGTAGATTAAAGTTATATTTTCCTTTGTGCAGGCTGAATTCAGTATTTGGGAGGCTGAGATAACCAGGGGTTTTGTCAGAACATCAGAGGCCAGTATTTACCCTGACACCATAACTCCTGGGCTTAAATTAATCGTGCAGACATCCAGTGAAACTTGATCTGCAGTCATTGCTGTCACGGCTAATTGTGTTACAGAAAAATGGGAACAGTGCGTTTGTGTGTGTATGTGTGGGTGTGTGTGTGTAAGAGAGAGAGAGAGAGGCTGTTTGCTGTGACAGGATTAATATTGTTGTGTCTGTTAGCGAGCGTTCATCTGTCAGCACGCTCCGTCATGTGTTGGTTAATCTGCAGTCTGTCCTCAGATATTAACACTGATCTCCAGGATTCACGGGTATAGTCGAGCGGCCTCTAATCAACATTCCCAGGCTACTATGTGATGACAGACAGACGAGATGTAAACATAACCGAGGCATTTTCCAAACTAATCAAGTTATGATGGAGAGACGGGGACATGGGCCAGTAATAAAAGGTATTTTTAATTCTCTTTTGTTTTCCTCTCTGAATCTGCTGTTCATCCATCTTCATAAACTCCTGTCCAAACTTTATTCAAACCCACAGAGCTTCCCACAGAGATCCCACATATACTAAATATGTCAGGCTGAATTTTGGAGGGAATGTTTGATGCACCAGAGACAAATATTTCCATTTGATCAAGCGGTGCAGTCACAGAGGTTTAGGTTTGAATATTTCACTCCGCGTTAACATCACACAGCTTCAATGAAGAGCGCTGGAACAACATGATACAGAATATGATACTGTCAGACAGACTGGAGAAACATGAGCCGCTCGTGCGGCTGTAATCCCCTGAACATAAAAAGTTCATCATTAACAAATCATTTGATCTCACTCTCGTTGTTTGACACGTGGGTGAAGTTGCCAGATTAGATTGTTTAACTTGTTTATCTTTACAGTACACACTCGGGGTGGATGGGTTGGTTGGATAAAGCGGCTGACTTTGACACCAGAGACTTTTGTTTACTCTGCCCAATCAACAGCCAATCAACAGTCAGCGTTAGTTTCTTTTAGCCATGACCGCCATCTTTCCCTAACCTTAAAGTCCAACTGTAATTACAACTTTCCTCATTTTTTGTGTCAGGAAATTAGGGCTGTCAACGCGATAATAACACATTAACGCAAATTTGACTTAACGTCACTAATTTATTAAACGCATTAATGCAATCGATCTTTTGGAGGTTGTAGCAGGTTAGATCAGTTTAGATAGACGATATTGGCATCATATGAAACTAGAAAACCTAAGGAATCCATTGGTAACAACCATTTCATATTAGGTTGTCGGGAAGGAGGCTAAATAACGCTCCGAACTTATGCAAAATGGTCATTTTCAAAGGGATCCCTTGACATGAAAATGGGTTCTATGGGTACCCACGAGTCTCCCCTTTACAGACATGCCACGTTTGGAGCAAGTCACAGTCAAGTCAGCACGCTGCCATGTCGTGATTTGAGCTTATTTTTTATGCTAAATGCAGTACCTGTGAGGGTTTCTGGACAATATCTGTCATTGTTTTGTGTTGTTAATTTATATCCAATAATAAATATATACATACATTTGTATAAAGCAGCATATTTGCCCACTCCCATGTTGATAAGAGTATTAAATACTTGAAAAATCTCCCTTTAAGGTACAATTTGAACAGATAAAAAAAAGGCGTGATTAATTTGCAATTAATCTCTATCAACTATGGACAATCATGCGATTATAAATTATAATGACACTACAGCTATGTACATATTTATCAAGATACAAGTTTTATCATCTTCACAAGCTCCCACAGATATGTTGAAATGGAGAGGCCTTTTCCTGTCGCTTTAATGAAATGGGGAGGATAGCAGCTCATCACAAACCATTTGAGACTGGCGTAGTTACACTTGAGAGGAGCAACGATGATGTAAGTATGTAGCGTAGAGAGATTAATCTTAAACCACTTCAGTTTTCAGTCTGTCTTACTGTAAATGCTTGTCAGATGTATTTTCACTTAGCCTTTTATCTGACAGCTCTCCAATCCACCCATACGGCCTGATGTGACTAAGTGTATAATGGGATCCTAGGTGTCTAAAAACTAAATTTCCTTTCCTAAATTTATCTGGAATTGTAACCAATGAGACTCGGAGCTGGCCACTTGTAACAGCCACCGTCCAGGACTACAGATTTGAGCATTTAAAATGACACATAACTTTTGCTGCTGACCGTGCCAGAGCGCTGCTCCTCCTGCGATCCTCCTCCCCGTCCATCTGCTCGCTGTGCTGAACAATCCTCTGCTCCCAGAAGGACTTCAGCTTCTGTTTGTCATGAATCCGAGCTGCGTTCATCACCTGACAACAGGAACCAAACTGCGGTCAATCTCCTCTGCAGAAAAAGGTTTGCATGTTTGAACAATGTTAGATTTAACACCCTTGAACTGAATCTGCTTTGGTTACTTACTGCTGTTTTCCAGCTGGTATGGACTCCTGTCCTCTTGTCTTCTCTCTTGTTCTTCTCTCAGTCTTCTTTTTCACTTATCAGTAACCTGTCATCTCTTCTCCCCCTTTCTCTCTTTCCTTTTTATGTCTCTTGTTTCCTCCGGTCCTGTTTTCCTTTCTCCTTTATCTCCTCTTTTAACTCCTCCCCTCCTCTCCACCTTTCTGTTCTATCATCTCCCTAGTTACCTTCTCTCCTCCTCTCCCCTCATTTTTTCTTCTTGTCTGACCTCCCTTTTTCCCCTCTTTTCTTCTCTTCTTCTATCTGTTCTTAATCTTTCTATATATCCTATACTCTCTTGCCGCTCTTCTTTCCTCTTTCTTCCGTTCACACTCTTTTCTGTTGTCTTCTTATCACTTGTTTCATTCTCTTTTCTTTTCTCTTTTAATGTTATATTTTCTCTGTCTCTCCACTTTTTTCTCTTTCCATAACTGAACATCTCTCAAGGTCACAAAGTGTGAGGACATTTTGATTTTACTTCTGCTATTCATGTCTTCAGTAGTATTATTGCACACACACACATCCGCACAATACTGTACAGAAAGACACAGATGTCGCATGGCTTAACCGAACGGCACCGGGTTCTTAACCACGGCTTAATCATCTTTACACTCCCAGTCACAGCGAGGCTGCTCTACTCGGCGCATGTCTGCACCCGTTCCTCAGCCACAGCCTCCCCTTTCAAAACACGCCGTCACTCCCAACTAGTCAAATACCGCAGCTTGGGCAGTGGCCTTCAAACTATGACGCTCTAGGTGTCTCTCTAGAGTCAGTATTGGACGGGTCAGGGACAGTGTGTCAGTTACATGCATAGTGTCTTTTCAAAATACGTAGGTTTACTTAGTTTTTAGATTTACTTACTCAACAAAACTACTTGGTTTAAGCTTAAGTGTTGCATAAAATAAGTCTGTTTGTTACATAACTGGCACTAATTAAGAATGTATGTTATGTAACAAAAGTAAGGTAAAACAAGTCAACGTTGACGTTTCACACAGGACGAGTGTGAAAGCCCGGTGTGTCTCATACAGATGCTAAAGTGTGCCCTGGTGCTTTGCTATCAGACGCCAAGGCACACTGACCAAACTTCGGTATTTGGTGAGTTGGGAGTGAGACACACTCCTGTGTCGGAGTTCATCCCCCCTCAGCCAGGGTATAAAATCTTTATATTATACTTTATAAGTTTATTGTATGACAACAAAAATGTATAAGCTAAATTTAGGCACTGACAATAAGTCATATCTCAATCATATTTTACTATTTCTGGGCACTATTTTAACCTCCTACTATTCTCTATAGTCCATATGGTTACTTTTGTGTCACAATTTCAAAACTATAGGTCAGTGAATGAATACATTTGTGTTTCCATCCTGACTCCTTTCTCCTCTGCCTTGCAACCAAAGGGAAAATGAGGATGATGAAAATGACATACCAGGACCATCAACAAAGTCAGGATGTCCAATAAAGCGCGGTCGAGGTGGGTCTGCCACTTTGAGAATGAGAGAGGAGGAAGAAGATAGGTGGCATAACCGAGAGGAGAGAGATAAAACGCCAGACCCAGTCAGGTTCATGCCCTTGACACCACCGCCTCATGGTCTCCCCTTTCACCTTTCCAGCTGTTTTTTAGTACAGTGGAAACCGCTTATAATGATCAAAAAGCTTCGGTTTGCTGTTGTTCAAATAATTCACTTAATCACGGAGTCCGCTTACAGTGTTCATTTGGGGTTTTTCATACATGACAACAAATGGAAAAACATTTTAAAACTACGTTAGACTAATGTTAATCAAAGTTTTGTTTTTTACTCTACTCCCTTGATACTTTACCTCGCAGACACATATCATGATGGGAAAAGGAAAGTCATCTCTGAATGAAAATCGAATGTGCACGTGGAAAGCATCCGCGCCAAGTGGATTAATAATGCCTTGTCACGTAATACCCCCCAAAGGGAAACTTTTTCCATTCTTCAACCGGCTCTGTGGCACACATGTGTTACGGGTGTAACCTGTATGAAGCAGGTAGAACAGGAGCAATGAGGACACGGTGTGTCATGTTTCATTCCAGATTGCTTCTCTGGTTGTTTTATTACACAACTCAATACTACTGTATATAGTCCTAAACACAACATATTTCTGTTACCTACATTTCAGTTCTCTTCATTACACATTACTCACTTCAGCATTCTCACAGTCTCAATAAAACACACATTCACTATAGTCAGTTACTCTTTCTGTGATACACATCCATTTCCATTCACATTTATATTCCATAAACATCTTTACTACTTAAAAAACTTTTTTTCCCCATAGAATTCAACTGGTTTAAAGGTCCCATATTGTGCTCATTTTCAGGTTCATACTTGTATTTTGTGTTTCTAATAGAACATGTTTACATGCTGTAATGTTAAAAAAGAAACTTTATTTTCCTCATACAGTCTGCCTAAATATACCTGTTTTTACACTTTGTCTGAAACGCTCCATTTTAGTGCTTTTCAACGGAATTGCGTTGCTAGGCAACAGTTTGGGTCCATGTTTACTTCCTGTCAGCTGATGTTATTTACATACAATGCAACAGGAAATACACTGGGACACATTTAGAGTGTTAACGTTTAAAATTGTGTAATGGTCTATATAAATTGTATATTTGTGACATCACAAATGGATAGAAATCCTAACGGCTTGTTTCAAACGCACAATTTCTGAATACGGGCTGTGTGTATTTCTCAGTATATCAAGTTTTGATAGTTTAACAGTATTTATATAGCACTTAAACCTGCAATATAATATAAAATAACCTGAAAATCTCACTTTTTTACAATATGGGACCTTTAAACAGTACTATTCCCATTTAGTGTAATTCAGAAGTGCTACACAATGCCTCTAAATATGCCATATTTTACATTAAACTACAACAAACAACCTACATTCAATTTACAACTTTCAGTCAATATTAACAAAGTGCGTATGACTTAATAAACAGTAAACACATCAGTAAACAATTATCTGAAACATTCACAGTGTGCAGGAGGAGCCCTGAGAGAAACCATACTATTGTCAGGCACGTTAGACCCAAAATGGCGTCACTGCGCGAACACTTTTCCAGGACGGACTTAACTTATTTTGGTCTTTTATGTAAATTAAAATCATTACAAACACTGTAAACATTTATAGAACCATCTCATTAATAAAGCCCGACCTTATAACGTCGATAGTAGTGGTTTATTTATAGTTTACCGACCTGTATGAAGCAGGTAGAACAGGAGCAACACGCGTCTAGTTTCTTTCCGGCTTCTGAGGAAACACCGGAAGTGGGCGCTCTCTGACTGACACCCCGGAGGAACTAAAGTGAACACGAACGTTCCGCCTCACTACTTCTTCTCCAAAAAACGTTTAATTACTCCATTAATGCAAGGAAAATACATAAAATGTACAAAAATAAATGCATAAAATTACCCAAAACTATCAGTCCCATTATTACTCTCAATTTTATCATTTAAATGGGGTTACACTGTCTAAGGTATACGCCACATTTCCAAATTTTGCAGAAGTCTTTCAGTCATTTTGATTAAAATTCCACTGGTGCATGTATTGCATCATTAAATGTTAGTACAACACAATACAGTACATCTACGTCTTCTAACTGGCGATCCGTCTATTATTTTTTTTTGTATTATATTTCATCTTTTCAAATGCGTTTTAACATCACTCACAAATGTGTTTTAAGTCAGAGTGTGTGAGAAAAGTTGTTGTCAGCACATTACTCTTGTTTTGGTTTACTCATTGCTAAATATGTTACATGTTATTAAAGTATTTTGCATCTGCTTTACTCAAAGAATCTAGGAATCAAAGATTGTGACAGATTTAGAAAATAAAAATTAGTTTTTTTTACTACTGAGATGGACTAAAAGTAAGTAATAATTGCTCACCTAGACTACTAGAGATCAATTTTTTATAAGATTGAGGGGAACCAAATTATGGAGTAGCTTTTCAAATCCATCAAAAAACTGTTCATCTATCAAATGTTTCAAAAGTCACTTAAAGGGTCATTTAATTGCTGTTTTGTAATTGCTTTTCCCCATGTAGTCCATGTATCTGTTTTTATTTTTATTATTTTTTTTTTCTTTCCCATGCACAGAATTATGTTTGGTTATGATTTCCCAGAAGTCTTTATAGACACATTACACACACATTTGTCTTTTTTTATATATTTATTGTTATTGTTATTATATATATCTTGTTGTAATTATTTGTTATCACTATTATTTAGTCATATTATTTCTTTATATTAATCTTGTCTCTATAGGTGGAGGCTTCAGATAATCTCTCTCTCTCTCTCTCTCTCTCTCTCAGCCTCAGTCTCAGTCTCATTAACACCACACCTGCTGGAGTTAAGCTGTCTGTTAATGTCACAGTGGTGACATACACCATGTGTGCTCCCAGAGCTACTAATATACCCTAATAGATAGCAATATCATCTGATGTCATAGCAATGACATGATGCACACATGGCCCACATGTGTGCGCGTGTGCATGTGTGTGTGCATGTGTGTGCACCCTGTGCTAGCCCATTCCCAGAAAATTAAAACAAATAGATG
This sequence comes from Sebastiscus tertius, assembly GCA_916701665.1. Taxonomy (NCBI): domain Eukaryota; kingdom Metazoa; phylum Chordata; class Actinopteri; order Perciformes; family Sebastidae; genus Sebastiscus; species Sebastiscus tertius. The sequence continues at coordinate 24,218 of CAKAOH010041726.1, read as the reverse complement.
AAATGTAAGTCTTAAAAAACAAAAATATGTATTTATTTATTTATATATCAAGTCAAAATTATCATTTAGTATCTCGCAACTGTATCTTACTGTAGCTTTAAAGTGAGTGTGTGTGTGTGTGTGTGTGTGTGTGTGTGTGTGTATGTGTGTGTGTGTGTGTGTGAATAACGTTTTGATGTACGACTTCTTGCGGCTGCTGACAAAATCCCTCAACAGGCGACTCAGATGGAAGGCATGACAAAACTCTGATATCATGTCACACACACACACACACACACACAAATGACTTTATACTATTGAAATCCATCCAAACCGCTGATCAGCACGACAGAGATTAAAACAGCTGACAGCAGCATATCTGTGTGTGTGTGGGGGTTAATAAAACAGGATGTTATTAAAGCCCAGTCCACTGGTTTTGTATGTGTTTGAAACATTCTCAGTGAGACGAGACATAACAGGTGAGACGAGACAAGACTGAACTTAATACATTGGGCGACATGACAGGATTTACATGTCAGGGCAAAATATGCATTGGGTAACAGCATAAGAGAAGCAAAGGTTATAGGTCTTATGGTGTATGGGGGGTATTAGAGGAGGTGTAGGTCAGTCTGTTGTGTAGGAATGCCGTTTGTAGGCCATCAAGGCTTTCTTTTTTGCTGGATCATCCAGTGAATGCAGTCACCGCTGTTTCAATTATCTGACTACGATCATAAAACAGTTCTTGTTTCTTGCTTCTTGTTTAGACTACATGATAAGTCAGAGTTTGTGAGTGTGCTCTCATTGTACATACGGAAATAGAGATGCAGCTAAAAAGCAAGGACAACAAAACTGAACAAAGGTAAAGAAATACAATGTCTGATGCTGTTTCTGTAAATTGTAAACAATAACACAGTAGTGCAATGATGCAGAGTGCAAATATGCTGGAATAAATATTGACTGATTAATGTAACCCATTAACCCAGCCTGTACAGCACCCAGACGCATTGGGAGAGAGACAAAAAAAAGATACTAACAACAAGTAATAATACAAGTAAAAATAGACTAATAATTATATAACAAGAACAAAAACAATGAATAAATAAATAAATAAATATCAATTCATTAATTAAATTGGATCTGGGAAAGTATGTATGAAACTTCCAAAAATGGTCCTAAACTCTGACTCGTGTCAAATACTGAATAATACAAAAAAAAAAACTGCAAAAGAAGTATTGAAAAAAAGTCCAAAAGTAACTTTTGAAAGAAGGATATTTGAGCCATTTGAGGCAATGACCATGTGTGGAGGTCCTCTAAAATGTGTCTATGTTGTGATGGGATTGGAACAGCGCTTGTATCTTTTTAAATGTATCATTATACCTTTCCAAAATCTCTTTTCTTTGTTGGAAGGTGTATGTGTCCCCTGCCTCTGCTAGACCCGTGAAGCACTCTTACATCATTTGGGTCCTGAGACCAATTATTGACTTATGCATGGACCATTACTTATTCATAATTGTAATCCCTATAATGCTGACGTTACTCTGAGGGGCTTTATGAGCCCAGACGTTTGGTGTTCAGTGTGCAGCCTGTAGATGTCAGTGCAGAGCCGCTCTGCTGTCTTCTGATGAAGGAAAAACAAAGTGACTGTGTGTTTTTGTACTTTTTTCCAGCCTTTGTGAGGAGTTTGAGGACATTTAAGGGTTAAGACTTGGTTTAAGAGTTAAGGTGTAGATTGGGGTTAGGTTAAAGGCTTGAAACAATGTCATGAAGGGTTAAAATACAAGTGTGTGGGGGGGTTATATCTCTCTGATTGCTGCTATCAGCAAGTGAAGTTGTTTGAGGAACCTGGAGAGATAAGAAACACACTCACACAGTTTCCTCCTCATTATATTTATCTCTTCACTCTCTCTTCCAGTTTATTTGCTTTGCTCAACACTGGAACCACAATGCATTTCACCTCTCTGAGCTGCAGCAGACGGAGCTGGAGTTGCAGTTTCTCTCTCTGGGTTCATTAGTGTGACCATAGTTGAGCATTGAAGCATGTGAAGATGAGGATGTCGCAGGAGGACCTGGAAACGTGGGATAAAATCATTTAACTTGTCTCCTCTCATTCACATAACCCTTTAATCCCTCTAAATCTCCAGAAGCTCCTCCGTCTCCACCTGCAGCTCCTTAAATCTCCTCCAATCCTGTTAACATTCAGCAGGTTTTAAATCACATTTTCCAGTTATTCTCTATAGTTGTTATCCGTCTTGCTTTAAACAAGTTGTTTTATGGGATCGGTGGATAACAAAAGAGAGATTACAGTCTGATTAGTGTGGGATTAAACTGGGAGAATGCACACTTTTTTCTTGACAAAAGCCATGATATACATCCACATTTCCTCCTCTTGTTCTCCTCTTCCTCTACCTCATTGTTGGATTCTTCTTCAGTAATGTAGCTAGTGCTTCTTTCAGGCTAACTGATTGAAGCTATAAGACTCACAGTGTTGGAAAGTAAATAGATTTACTCAAGAATTCTACTTAAGTAAAATTTTGAGGTACTTTGCTTGAGTATTTCGATTTGATGTTACTTTATACTTCTATTCCTCTACATTTAAGAGGGAAATACTGTACTTTTTACTGCACTACATTTATTTGAACAAATAAAGTTACTAGTTATTTCCAACAATTATGATTTAGCATTTTAAAAAAAAGTATATGAAATTAGAAAAAAATAGTACATTGTTATGATTAAACTAGAGGTGCCAAACCATTTGTGTTGTGACCCCCTTAGAAATACATGTGCCTAGTTGGGCCGTGTTTCATATCTGTGAGTTGCCAGATGAACTCCTCACATGGTTTCATTTAAATGACAATAACAAATATATGAGAAAAATCCCAAAATTAGAACAAATATGTGTAGCAGAACTTTGTTTTTTCTTCTCATAACCCCTCAGATTTATCAGGTGACCCTTTGGAGGGACTTCTTTTTAGTGATGTCACCATGTTTCCACATCGGGCAGTACAGTGTTGGAAATAGAGGACAAACTATGAACATGCAATATATATTGTATTATGCAATAATCAATAATTATCCTTTAAGCCTAATTTATTTCAATTTATTATATTTATTCTGCCAGTTAATTTTAGAGCTGCAGCAGCTGGCATCCCGACAGGCTGCAGAACAACAGCTGATGTGTTTGTTGAAGATAAGAGAGCAGCTGATAATCAATACAAACCTCATCAATAAACTCTGGAGATAAGAGACAGGGAGATACCGACAATGCCTACAGATAACTGAGAGAGAGGGAGAGAAATTTAAGGGAAGAAAGGATCTGTTTCTGTTTGTTTTTAATATTTACTTCAAAATAGGGCTGTCAATCGATTCAAATATTTAATCGTTTTATCTGTTCAAAATGTACGTTAAAGGGAGAGTTGTGAAGTATTTAATACTCTTATCAATATGGGAGTGGGATAATATGCTTGCTTTATGCAAATGTATGTAAATAGGAAGGGGAGGTGACATAGAATCCATTTTCTTTCACATATCTTGAGGTCAGAGGTCAAGGGACCCCTTTGAAAATGGCCATGACAGTTTTTCCTCGCCAAAATCTAGCGAAAGTTCAGAGCGATATCTAACCTCCTTCGTGACAAGCTAGTATGACATAGTTGGTACCAATGGATTCCTTAGGTTTTCTAGTTTCATATGATACCAGTATCTAACTGCAAAACTGAGCCCGCTGCAACCAAAACAATTTAAGAAATTAGTGTCATTAAAACAAATTTGCATTAACGTGTTATTATTGCGTTAACTTTGACAGCCCTACTTCAAAACCTTTTATTTGCTAATGAAAGGATGGTGTTTTTTTCTTTCATATCAGAATGTTACTCCTAGTGTCAGATTTGTTTTAATGATGTAAATATGTTTTTCCAGAGACAAACTTTCTCATGACACAAACACAAAACTTCATAAACACATTACCAATACATGTTTATATTCAAAAGGACAAAAGGTCACATCAGCTCACAGTTTGTGCAAACAGACAGAAGACAAAGTTAAAAACAAGAAACTGTGTCTTCTTTTACAAAGAAAAAAAAAAAATCACATTAAGCTACAGAAAACATACTTTTCATAAAACTATTATGTACAGCTTCCTTCACATACACTTTGTTCTTCAAGACACACAGACACACAGACGGCCTTCCACTGGAAGGAAAGGTTTAAGAAGCGGACGCAGTTTGAACTCCAGTTCACTGTTAAACTGCTGATTCACTTTAGAGGTTTTAAATGAGACCGAGCATGAACTTATATGTAAAGTTATAACCTGTAACCTGTTTACTCCTCCATTACTGTAGCACTTGGACAAAAAAAAAAAATACAATAAATATCTTTAAAAGCTTATAAAGCTCTGGGTTTGGGTTTGGAGACTGAACTTTAATCCCAAAGAAGCAGCTTGAGAAATCTTGCATAGTCCACAGCTCAGTGTTTCACATAAATCCTAGTGTTGGAAAAAAAGACATCAGAGGAGGAGAAGCAGAGGAAGAAGCAGCGTCAGATACAAGAAGCAGCCGGGCCGAACTGTCCTGACAGCTGACGAACGATACCAGAGTACTTCCTCCGAGTCATCTGGGAAGTAGAGAAAGACAGAAAATTAATTGTTATTATTGTAACTTCCTCATTTCATCACTTTTTTCTGATATTTTGTCTCAATACACTTTGTGGTTACTATTTTATGGTGTTTATAGTATTTGCTACTACTATTATTTTGTATATAGTACACATAATGTGTATATTATTCAGGGTTTTTAAAGTTACTTATCTATACAGCATCTGTTCTTGTATTTTCTTTTGCAGCAATGACACTTCACTTCCCCTAAAAATGATTTATTTTATGTCATTTTAACTTGCAAATTTGTAAGAGGCTGCATTCAAAACCGCCTACTACATACAACTGACGAACGCAGTATACAGTTTACAGTACATACTGCATACTGTGTTCTTCAGTAGTATGCAGTATGAAACAGTTAAAGTGATTTATTTTGCAGTATGCTAGGCAAGGCTTTAGCCTTTAAACCAGCTCTTAAAGCGCTGAACAAAAAAAATAACTCGTACCACTATTGCAATTTGATTTTTTTTTCTTTTTTTTGTTTACGACCAACGTTTTATAAGATACTGTATGGTTTAGCTCCACTAGATTTTGCTTTTGTTTGCATACTGCATACTACATGCTACATTTTAGCCAAATCAGTACATACTGCTAGTATAGTACGCGGTTTCGAAAAACAGCCAGAGGGTTAGAACAGCCTGCGTTTAGCCTTAGAGGCAAAACCCAGGTACATAAAAGTCCACAATGCATTTGCCGCTGCTCGGCACAGCTTAACGTGGAGGTAACGGGTCCTTCTGTTTGTGTAGGAGCTGACGGTTGTGAGAGTGTTTTGCATTTTTGGAATAAAAGCCTTGAACTGTAAATGAGTAGGCGTGGCTCGTGGTCATTAAGAGGTGCGTTTGCACTCGGTGGGAGTTTACTGTGAACACCCAGGTCGTTATTTTTGTTTAGGATGAAAAGTGTGAACGACACAGTTTTTGACCAGGGCGTCGTCTACACCTTTTGCTTGTTCATTCAACTGAAAAAACACCACGGCTGAACGGACAGCTCGGAAAACTACCAACTCTCTGGAATGAATAAACACAGACTCTGACTCAGTCTGTGCACATCTAAGGCACCACTGGGGATGAGTTTTAAAAAGCAGAATCTGCTCTCCATCACCCCATGCCACTTGACAACCCTGAATACTGCCTCAAGTTTCAAGTGTCTGCTGTTTGATTTCCATAGAAACTAACTGAAACCAATGGCCGTAAAGAAGGGGGGAAAAAACTAAAAACTGGTGGATGATTTGGAAAATGAGCATGTGATCCAGGCAAATAATACAGAGGTGAAGTGCATCCCTTACCGCAGTCTTTGTGGAAGACGTGGGGGAAGCAGTGCAGAATGCCGTAACCACAGCGGCAGTAGGAGCATCCTTTCTGAACCCATTCACCGTGAGGAATGGAACCACACGTCCTAGGGGACAGACAGAAAAAAAATATGAATAATTCAACTAAGGAAACAATAACTGCTAACTCGAGGGAGTGATTCATTAAAAGCGATGATTTAGAGTGTTGTTTTCTTGTTGTTTACCTGATGCGTTGGTCATACTCGCAGCTCCTCCCCGTGAAGAACGGAGGACAGGCGCAGAAGCTGCCCAGGATACAGGTTCCTCCGTTCTTACAGCAGCTGCGACTCTGCTCAGCACCTACAAGGAAAACGACATTAGAGCTGCAACCGACAAGATCTCACACAACCTGTCTAAATCGATTTCCTTCATATAAACCACTTAACACACCCTCTACCCATGGTGCGTCAGTGGCCCTTTGATTTAAGTTTGACTTTTCTGACTACAATAGGTTTTAATTTGTTGACCAGAGTCTCTTAATATGTCTTCTGCTTCCCGGAGACCATAGGAGACCAGCTGAAGGGGCCGCTGCAGGGCCCTCAGACCTCAGGTTGAGCCTCTCTCTCTGCCTGTATCTGTATCTGTGAGATAAACCAGAGTCTCCATCTGGCAGCACATTCCTGTCCTCTGCTTCACATCAGCAGACAAACACTGAGAGTCAGAACAAACATCTGAAAATAACAGAAAAACACTAAAACTAACTGACGACGGCCTCATTGCTCCGTCTGCCACGAGACTGGAGACTTTTGTTCTAAGGGTCTGAAAATTTGAACTTTGGGATTTTACAAAGAATTTGAATAGAATTAAATTATATTTTATTTTTCTAAATTTTGTTGTTAATTTTGAAATAAATATGTTTTTTTGTTTTTTTTTACAGTTTTGTTAAGATAAATGTGACATGAGCAGCGCTCTATTTAATTATTTTATTTGAATCACTTTATGTTGCATTTTTTTCCAGAAATATAAAGTTTGTCATATTTTATAATATAATATTATAAAATAATACTTTTGTATTTAATACATTTTCTTTCCACATATTTCTTTATTTTCTTATATTGTAAAAATACAAAAAAAAATGCTGTGTCAGCAATTGAAAATTTAACTTCTGCACTCTTGCAATAACATATAGTATAAAACAAGTTTTATTTTCTGCTTTTAATAGATACTGCAAAAACAAATCTCATGTTGTATTTGGTCATTTAGACCATAAAGTCTTATTTTATTAAATTAAAGGTGTAAACGCTGATTTATGTATTTCTTCTTTTTGTTGATATAATTAAAATATGTTGAGTTATTTGTTATTTATTATGTTTAGATACCATATTTTTATATTTAATTTAATTTAATTTATTTTAATTCAGTAATATATATATTTTCTTTAGATTTTACTTAATTAATTAATTTACTTTTCATTTGATCTATTCTATTCTATCTATTTTTTTTACACAATGGAAGGTGTAAGAGCTGAAATTAAATATTTGAGTCTAACTAATTCTACTTTTTAGAAAAACCCACTAACATAACAGCACCTTTATGTCTGATATAGACACTCATTCCCCACATTTCTTGACACAAGCTGATTATTGTTGGAAATATTATATAGTTCGATTGTTTTTTTTCAGTGTAAAAACTGTCTGTTTTGGGTGAAGTGGTGAACTCTCTCCTTCATTGGTTTCATTGGGGCTTGCCGCCTCCATCTGTGCATACAGAGGTGAAGTGTGAACTTACTGCCTGTGAGGCCGATGAAGGGCAGGACGGCGCTGGCGTCACGGTGTTTACGGTCCCCACTGTTTGGGGAGTTCACCTGGGTAAACTGGCCCAGGAAGTCCTGGGAGGGCTGCGGGGATTTCACCACCACAGAAGAAGATAAAGGGGGTGATAAAGAGGAGGAGGAGGAGGATGAAGATGAGGCCTGGCTTCTGCTGCACTCATCTCCCTCACAGCCTGAAAAACAAAAAGGCAACAAACTCAGATTTTATACAGAAAATACAAATGTTTTGTCTCATTTACTACAAATCCCACATACTTTAAATCACAGCTAACTGTTTTGAAATTTAAATTGATATTTTGTACTCTTCAGTTTCAGTACAGCATGTAAATCAATGAGAAGACAAGAAACTATGGAATGAAATTAGTCTCAAATGGTCACAAATGTGTATTACATGATCCTAAAAACATGGCAAAAATGCATTTTAGTTTATTGACAGTATTTTCTGATTTATGGAGTGATACAACAAGATATCCAAAACCCCCTCTGTAAAAACCTTTGGCTCTAATATGTCAACAAAATGAAACAAGAGTTTAACCTGGCTTTATCCAATGTTCACATTTATGTTCTTGAAATGTATGCAAATTAGCATGTATTAAGAAAACTTAAAAAATGTATACTACAAAAAAAAAACTGTGTTAATGTAAGTAATCAACTGTGGAAGTTTCATGGTGGTATCTATTAGCCTTGACTGGCTGTTTTCCAAGCAGAGAACGAGTCCATCACCTAGCAGCAGCTATTTAAAATACTCAGTGTTTTTGAATTTATTAGGTTTGAGTTGTTTAATTTTGTTCCATTTAGAGGCTATGATAGACACGGTGAAAAAATAAATAAATATGTATTTATTTCTATTTTTAATAAACAAACACATTAAAACTCAAATTGTATCAGCACCAAGCATAGACGTGTGTGTTAAAAATTCATTAAAAAAATATATTTTTAAAAGAAACTAATACATAAAAACTCTAATTGTTTCTCATACATAGGCTAAATGTGTGTGTCAAAAATTAAATAAATATCTATTAGAGAAAAAAAAATTTTTAAATAGACAAATACATAAAAACTCAATTATTTCTCATACATAAAATAAATCAGCACTAAGCAAAGACGTGTGTGAAAAATTAAATTAATATCTACTAAAGAAAACATTTTTTTTTAAATAAACAAATGCATAAAAACTCAATTGTTTATCTACATAAAATAAATCAGCACTAAGCATAGACATGTGTGAAAAAATATAAATAAATATATATTAAAGAAAAAAATATTTTGAAAATAAACATATGCATAAATTGTTTCTCATACATAAAATAAATCAGCACTAAGCATGTAAGTGTGTGTGATGAAAGTGTTAACAAACCTGCAGCAGGCAGAGCAGCAGCACAGTGGAGACTGCAGGTCGCTGCACAGAGCACAATCCTGAAAACATCCAGATAAATAATTTAATATATCTAATTAACAGGAAATTTAAAAATGAGCAAGATGCTTGTTCTTTTTAAATAATCACAAGATTCATTTGGTCTCCAGACTCACCTGAGCAGCTGTGTCCAACTCATTTTACAGGAGAGATTCAAACAAATCCACAACACTTTGTCCATGTCTCTTCACAGTCTCAACTCTGGATAAATAACAAGCTACTAAAAAAAAAAAATAAATAAAACCAGACAAATGGCAAAAAATGGTTCCAGAAAAAAACAATAAAATCCGAGATTCTTCTGTGTTTGCTTCTTTTCCAAAAGTCAGAGGATAAAAGTGTGCATAAATAAGCTTCAGGGTTGGAGAGATGCCAGCTCTGCTTCGTCAGAGATCAGTGGAACCAGTGAGTCTCCTCCTGCTAGTTTCATCTGAAGTCTCCTCTCAGGTGAGTCTCATACAGGAAGCCCCGCCCACTACCGATCACTCTCTGTTTCCGTCTGTCTGACTGTTCAGGTGGAATCAACAATAACGGAAACTCTCCTACAACCAACTGAAAACTCACATGTAATAATAATAATTTAGTCAAGTTGAATTTCATTTGAAGGCTACTTAGATACATACAAACAAACAAGTCAACATACAATCTTATATATTTTTTATTACAATCAGAATATTTTCTTCTGTTGCCCCTGATTAATTTTTATTATTATTATGTTTAGATTCCATGTTTTTTATATTTTATTTTATTTATTTTAATTTTATTATTATTTTCATTCATTTATTTAATTATTTTATCTGTTGTTAAGTTGCAGTTTCTCTAGAAATATAAAGTTTGATATAGTTTATTTAATACTTTTGAACTTAATACATTTTAATTCCACACATTTCTTTATTTCTGATAATAACACATATTTAAGATAGTGTCAGCAATTGGAAATTTAACTTCTGCACTCTTGTAATAAATTAAATGTATGAAACAAATTTTATTTTTTGCCTTAAAAAAAATCTCATGTTGTTTTTGGTCACTTAGACCCTGAATTCGTATTTTATTAAAATAAGGTGTAAAAGCTAATTTATGTATTTCTTCTTTGTGTTGGTCAAATTTAAAGATGTGGAGTTATTTATTATGTTTAGATACCGTATTTTTATATTTAATCTAATTTAATTTAATTTATTTTAATTTAATTTAATTTATTTTAATTTAATTTAATTTAATTTACTTTTCATTTCATTTATTCTATTCTGTTTTCTGTTTTTTTACACACATACAAATGTTGCAGTTACAAAGCCTAGAAAAAATTACAATCAATGTAATTAAATACATATTGTCACTTTCCTATGAAAACTATATCTACAAAAGTTTAATTTATTTATTTTTAAAGATTTTTAAGATTTTTTAAAGATGTTTTTTAAGATAATTTTCCCAACCATAAAGAAACATGTAATCCTTTAGTTTATCTAAAAAAGATAAATGACTGTAAAATGGCCGTATTTGGAGATGCAGTTTTCACTGGACAGCAATGATATGTGTTAACTGCGAGTTATTTTATTGGCAAAAAAAGTATTTCTAAACCATTCAATAAAAAGACCGAAAGCGAAGTGGTATTGATGAAAACAAGAAGGGATTTATGTGTCTGTTGATGCTGTTTTCCAAGGTATAAACAGAAGCTGAGTGATGTCACATTTCATTTTCTATGATTTCTGAGAAAATATGGACTCTTTTTCAGATGTTGCTTTTGCTCATATTTGGAAAACCTCCCTTATTATATCTCCTCTCCCTGTTTCTCACCTTGCACCTCCCCCACCCTCTCTCTCTCACTGCCCCCCCCCCTCCCCCCACCCGCCAACCCTCTTCATACACATGTATACTAACCACATTGACCCATCCAGTCCTGCCTTCACATGTTAATGACTCTGCTGCTGAAAGGGAATCCACCTTTTAAGGAGCGTGTACCTTCTCCACTGCAGAAGTGCATTATTTTTATTTGTCTCCATCATTATCCTTAAACTGTATGATGCTCTGATCAGGACTCTCCGCTCTCAGAGTACAGAGCTCCTGTCTGTTCCCAGAGTGAAGAAGAAGTCAACAGGCCAAAGGGCCTTTTCTTATCGAGCCCCTTTCCTCTGGAATAACCTCCCTATAGACATCAGACAGTCTGATTCTGTGGAGGCCTTTAAATCCAAATTTAAAACCCATCTTTTTGCCCTGACTTTCAGCTAGTTAGTTATTCTTAAACCTCTGTTATTTGCGTCCCACGAGCACTGATGTGTGCCTCTGCCTTTGTCTGTACACACAACATCTATTATACGTCGGTCCATCCTAGAAGAGGGATCCCTCCTGTTGCTCTTCCTGAGGTTTCTTCCATTATTTTCCCTGTTAAAAGGTTTTGTGTGTAGTTTTTCCTCATCCGATGAGAGGGTCGTAGTGTAAAAGACAGAGGGAGTCGTAACCTGTACAGATTGTAAAGCCCCCTGAGGCAAATTTGGCAAATAAAATTGCATTATTTCACACCCAGATACCTATTAGACCCAACAGGTTCTTTCCAATTTGTGACTTTGCTTGTAATAACGAAAGATAAGAAATATTATTGACATGTTATTCAACATCTCAAAAACTACCACACAGAGCATAATGCATAAGAAGTATTTCAATAAATCATTTAGAAACCATATTGCTTTCTTTGCATACTACATTCATTAAGGGCCGGATCATTACCAGATTTTGGTTTCTGCTTCTTTGAAAAAAGCTAAATTGTTTACTCTTTTCCAATCTGCTTATGAATGATGAAATACTACTTGCATGCACTTTTTATGTGTGTGCATGTATTTCTTTTTCCCCTCTGTCTTTTTCCTTTCTTCTAAGTGTTTATTACCGTATATTTTCAAGGAAAAAGTCAGTAAATGTGCAGGAGTTTGTAGAGCATGTTGATTCATCCTGAGCTGAGCTTCAGTATTTGGATCCTTCAACCTTGTTTCTTGGAGTAAAACCAGAGGAAAACCCCCCACCCTCCTCTCCATTCAGCTCTGGTTAATCTGTCTCTGCTTTGAGGCACAATCAGAGGTGGAAATGGGTATTTTGTAATAGGTGCAGCATCACAATGCAGTCTGATCTCATGCTAATACACAGCAGGAGAGTCAGCAGCAGGAGGGAAAAGCTGATCTGAACACAACAGGAAATCTGCATGTGAAAGCTGTCAGACTGCTGCAAGACACAGAGGGGGAGAGGAAGACACAGATATATGAAAGAAAGCACAACTTTATCTTCATATGATGATGCAAAGAGACAGAGTGAAAGTCTTCCTCCTGGCTGCTGGTGGTCATGGACACTAAAGCAACCAAAGCACTGACTTTCACACTAGTCGTTTTATCTGAACTTGTGGAAAGTTCTCCATGCAGTTACGGCTCTATTTTAGATCATATTCTCCAAAATTGGGGGACAACTGATTGGTAATTTTAATAAGAGTATCAGATATTGGTGTGTGTGTAGCTGTGAGATTTTCTTAGATGAAACATATCCATTCAGAAAGATTTCATTAATATTTAAATAACCCATTTTGCCAGCCTTTTTGCATATTCTGATATAGAAATGTCTTAAATGGTCAGATGTTCACAAGCTAAAAAACTTAAAGACTTTATTTTTGGATAAAAATGAATGATTGAGACTTTGCAGTAAATTAATATTATGTATTTATGTATTTTTTTAATGTTTTTATTTATTTATTACATCCCTTTTCTTCATTATTTTGACATTTCTGTTTTTGTCAATATGGAAGTTCATTTAAGATTTTACCTTTTCAATCAAACTTTTGATTCTATTTTCTATTTTCTTCTTGAATGAGACATGCAGTAAATCAACTTTATTTATTTATTTATATATTTATTTATTACATCTTTTATTTCATTATTTTGATATTTCTGTTTTTGTTCATGTGAAAGTTAATTTAAGATTGTACCTGTTGAATCAAACTTTTTTCTTGTTCGAAATGTTGTACTGAATTATAAATAAAGGTTTGAAGAAAAAGCTTGATAAAACAGTGAGTAACTGCAGTTTCACTCTTTATTTATTTTTTTATCGTCTATTCCACCAAAGAGACTAAAACCAACAATGTCTTTATCCTGCTATAAACATCGCCAGTGTAGCCAAAGTCTGATGTAGCTTATGCATGCTGTAGTAAAACTTCCCTTTCATACAAAATAGTCACTGAAGAGAAAATCTGTTTGCCACAAAAAAAATCTGCTCCATAAAGCTGCAGGCTGAGATGAACCACAGGGAGTCAGTGACTTTGTGTCTCCATCTGGTGGCTGATTTATAAAACACATTGAGCATACAACTGTGATTGTGGAAAAGTTGAAGCATCAGTTCACTGGATTTTATTTACCTGTCAAATATAATTCAGCATAGATCAATTCAACTGACAACAACTTGGCTTTAGTTTGGAGAAACGAGTTGCCCTGCTAGCATTACATCCCTTAGAGGCTCCAATGCACCAACTACCACCTCTAACACGTTAAAAGAGAGAGATTGATATTGATCTTCTCATCTCACCGACAGAAAGACAGTGAAAAATGTATCATACAAAATGTTGGGCTATTGTTTTAGTGTGATTGTTAAACATTTACCTGACTTTTGTGTGATAAATATAAGATTCATAACTTAATTAAATGCAGTGAAATATTTATACATGATCTTCTTTTTCTTTCTATGCAAACTGTTAAGACTGATCTCTGCATCGTCTTTCACATCTACACCCCTGAACATTTCTCACATTACATTATCTACATATTTTTGCCAAATTCTTCCTTAACGTCTGTCATCTCTCTCTTAAAGTGCTTCATATTGCAAGACTGTCACTGCCTCATGTTAGCGATTAGACTAGAGCCAGCGACGCGGGCAGAGTAGAGCACCACAAAATCTAGGCCGACAGACGCTCACCGACGGCCACAAACAGTCCGACGACCGACCGTCGGCTTGGTGTGTCAGGTCCTTTGAGGACAGCCCGTCGTACTGGGGCGGTGACATGCAGAAGTAGAGTGCTTGTAATCATTGTCATAGCAGAAACACATTCACAGTACTGTTGTTGCTACAGCTGCTCTTTTTACATGCTAACAGACATGCAGAGACGGTTCAATATCACTGCTGTTCAAAGTTTAAAAGGCAAAAAATAATCTCTCTCGTCCCGCCGGTAAACGGCACTAGAAAGTGACTCGCGATCGCAGGTTTTATTTCTCCACAATCTCTGGCTCTCTCCACCGGAGGCACATCATAGACGACGTCGACCAATGACGTTATCCCCACGTGGCATAATAAAGGTTAGTAGATAGGTAGATAAACGGTTGTGATTGGCCTGTCCGTATCTAGGACATGTAAGGTGCGAAGGTTTGTTAACAGCCGTTCTCGCCGCCGTTCTAGCAACAACTTTGCATTTAGAAATCTCAAGACATTCGGTCGGCGGAGATCTCCAATTGTCTGGTATCGCGAGACTACGTCAACGCCAGCTTTTGGACTCATTCTAACACATTCTGTACCATTAGTATTAAGGTTGTATACCCAGCCTTTCTATCTTCCCTGTGCTCCAGCATTTAAAACAATCCTCACAAATCACAGGCAAATCTTTGAGCTATCAGAACATTTCAACTTTCCTCTTCTTCTTCTTCATCTCCTCCAGTGTCTACATCCTTTGCTGCCGTCTTGGTCATCTTCCAGCTGAGAGCCCATTCACTCTTTGGCATACCGTCTTTTTTATGCATCAGTCCCACGTATCTCTGACTCCGGTGCTCGGTGGAGAAACACACCACCTTGTCCTCGTCCGGCTTCTTCCTGCGACAAATCCTCCACGACTCTCTCCAAGCCTGCCACTCCCCTGCCTCCTCTTCCTCCTCCTCATCCTCTTCAACTTCATCTCCTGATCTGTGAGCTACCGCCACCATCCATGACTGCTTCCAGGAGGAGAAGGACGCGTTCAGTTTGTGGAACTGCAGATGGAGCGGGACACCAGGTTTGCATTTGATTCGTTTCTTTACTTTGTCTCTGTTGTTGTCCTCCTCTGTCTCGTGTACTTCCTTGTGGTCCTCCTCTTTTTTGACCATCATCTCCTCTACTTCAGCGTCTTCTTTGTCAGTCTCCTCCTCCTCGTCATCCTCCGCATCCTCGTCCACTTCTTCATTGTCTACTTCTTCCTCTTGGTCTTTGTCTGCTTCATCATCTTTGTCCTCCTCCTCTTCATCTTCATTTTTCACCTCCCTGTCTACTTTGTCCTCCTTCTTGTCTACCTCTTCATCCTCCTGTTCTTCCTCTTTGTCTGACTCTTCCTCTTCGTCGTCGTCGTCCTCCTTGCTGTTGTCTACTTCATCCTCCTCGTCCTTAATGTTTGCTATTTTGTCCTTCTCCTTATGTCCTTCTTCATTCTCCTCATCGTCCTCCTCTTCCTCCTCTTCCTCCTCCTCCTCCTCGTCTTTTTCTTTTGCTTCCGTCTCCTCCTCTTCTGCTTCTTCTTCCTCGTCTCCACAATTTTGGTTTATGTTTTTGTCCTCCTCCTCCTTGTGAACTCGTTTGTCCCTCTCCTCCTTATGTTTTTTCTCCTCATCCTCCTCTTCCTCGTCTGTATCGTCTTTATGCACTTCATTGTCATTATTCTTCTCCTTTACTTCTTTGTCCTCCTCCTCCTCCTCCTCCTCCTCCTCTTCATCTTCTTCCTTGCCTTCCTCCTCCTTATCCACATGTTTTTCCTCCCCCTCCTTACATGCTTCATCCTCTTTGCTCTTCTTGTTTCCGGCTTCGTCCTCCTCCTCATTGTCGACTTCTTCATCATCCTCTTCTTCTTCCTTCTCCTCATCTACTCCTTCAGTCTCATTCTTGTTAATTTCTTCCTCCTCTTCTTCTTCTTCCTCACTTTCCTCCTCCTTATCCACATCCTCCTCCTCGTGTACTTCTTTGTCCTTCTCCTCATTGTTGACCTCTTTCTCATCCTCTTCTTCCTCCTCCTCTTCATCTACTCCTTCATCCTCCTCCTTATCTTCTTCATCCTCCTCCTTGTTAACTTGTTGGTTTTCCATCTTGTGTATGTCTAAGTCCCTCTCTTCCCCGTCTTCTTCTTTGTCCTCCTCCTCCTCTTCTACTCCTTCATCCTTGTCCTCCTCCTCATCTACTTCTACATCCTCCTCATTGTCCACTCCTTCATCCTCCTCCTCCTCCTCCTCCTCCTGCATCTCGTCCAGTTCGTCATCCTCTGGTTCGAGCCATCTTTTAGGAGTCTTCCAGGCCTCCGTCCACTCCGCGCTATCTGTGATCTCATCGTCCAGCTGTGATGTGAGGAGGAGGTTCGTGGCTTTACGTCTCCGAGTCAGCATGGCACTGTGTCGATGATGGGCCTGCAGTGAAGCCATGCACCACCTGTGGATATAGTCGTGTGGGTTTTATTTTGATCAGGTCAGTTAGAAAGAACTTAATTTGGACAGGTAATCACTGCACAGATAATGGTGCTCATAGGTTTATGTGAGAATACTTAATGTTCAGTAATATGTACGTATACATGGACTGATGATTGTCACTTTTGTCTTGCCCTCCAGTAGCCTATAGATAGATTTAATAAATATAATCCCAAAGAAAGCTGAGTAATATTACATTTTTTTATTATTATTTTATTGTAAACAAATCCCATGTGTAAGTAGATTTGTAGATTTGTTCTGAGGTGTCCTTATCGCACACATCATTGTTTCATGTATGATATTTAACTGGCTACCATCTCACTCTAGGAGACATTTTCATTTCTTGCTATTTGTTTTCAAATGCATTTACTTCAATTATCTTTTATACTTATAACAGTTTTTAGTCCCATTTCTGTCCTCCCTCATCATATTCACTTAGACATATTCAACAACCTTTTTTTACCGTTCCTAGAATTCATAAAAGTTCATAACTACACCTAACTAGCTAACTAACTAGAAAGACAAACTAACAGACAGATAAACAGATTTATCAGTTTGCTTACTGCTCAGACACAAACATGAGTGCGCCTGTGCAAGCTTGGAGAATGACGCATCACTTGCAGCTTCTATTATAGTCATATTCGTCATATTCCCATTTTAGCAACAACCTTCTTTTTTAAACTTTGAGCACATGTAGCTAATCAACTTAATCAGGAAATAACTCAAATAAATATGAAATACAGAAATGTCAAAATACACTGGAGGGGGGCTTTAACATTAGAGACATTGGGACAACCAGCACCAACCCACCTGATCTGCTGGCTGTATTCCCAGCAGGAGTTCCAGTTCTTGCGAGGTTCTTCTGCTTCCTCCAGAGGAGCAGCAGAGAGCAGCCAGGAGTTGCTCCACCCGGGCAGGATCACGTTGTTTATCCTCGTCATCGCTGTGGTTTCAGTGCTGGAGGAGCTTGCAGTTGATGTTTCGTCATCGTCGTCATCGTCATCGTAATCGTAATCGTCATCGTCATCTTCATCGTCATCATCATCATCTACATCTACGTCGTCATCAAGTTCTACCTCGGACAGTTTCCACGAATCCTCCCAGTCAAAGGGCACCTCCTTTTTGATGATCACAACATACATTTAATAAGAATAATACATATTGGTGTCCTGGTTGCTCAGTAGCATGTGGCCTCTGACCTGATACTTAGCCTATCTCTGTGTCAGTATTACCTGTTTCAATTTGCTTCTATATAACCAACAGAGTTGAAATAGCAAAAAAAAAACAAGAAAACAATAATGATGTTGATCCCCACCTGCTCCTTTAGTTGTTGTACTTCGTCAAACTTGCTGAGGTTTGGTTGGTAATTAGGCCAGATACAATCCCAGTACTTTTTCTCCTGTCTGAATGGAAAGTTCATGATCTTCCAAGTACCGGCCCAACGAGGAAGTACAAATATTTCTATCTCAGTTTTGCAAACGGGTTTTCTTTCAAACAAAATCTCCCACTGGAATTGTTTCTCCTCAGAGGGCTCCAACTGGACAGGGCTCTTCACCTGGGCAATGAAACAAGGACGACAAAAAATGGTTTACAAGTGTTAATTGGTCACTTTGCACCTATCGAACAGTTGTCTCTTCTCTCGTGATCTGGGGAGGTAATGGATGAATCAACGTGAGACGGATGATATTTGTAAGCAGTACAACAGGTGATTGACAGCTCTTTCCGTCACTCAGACGCCAACATGAACCCTGGCCTTTCCACGCAGCACCTTCTAGTATCAGCTCAGCTCACTTGGAACCTCAACCAAGGTGATACCGAAAAAAGTACCAGGTCCTATCCATAGCTTTTACCAATGCAAAACCAAAAAAGAACTGTTCCAAGCGAGTTGAGTCGAGTCGAGCCGTGTTGTACCATGGCGTGGAAATACAGCATTAGTGTTCCTTGCACTCTTTTGGCCTAAAAGGTGAGCAACACCAAATACTCCAAAACTCGAAATAGTCAGTATATTTAGAGGTCTGAACCTGGGTATACTGGGGCAATATCACTCACACTTCCCGGCACTAGCCAAAACACATCTTCCCTGACTCACACACTTTACTTGAAGCCATCAGTTTGTGTCAGTCTCAGTACCTGTTTCCAGGAGTGACGCCATTCATCATCAGGAAACACCCATTCATCCTCTGATCCGTACTCCTTTGGCTTGTACTCCCTGTTGTTTGTCAGCTCTATGGTTGTGAATCCTGGGATTCTGGTTTTCATCTCTTTGGCCTTCAGGTAAAGATACTTTGGAGGCTTGAGGCTCATCCAGGAGTCTCTCCAGCATATTGAAAACACATCCACTACAACTTTACGCTTTTCCCTGCGAAGTTTGGGCGAAGCTGCTTTCTTGGAAGGAGGCAGAGGAGGAGCAGGCACATGTTTGGGTTTGGGAGGAGGGGGGACAACTTTGAATTTGATTTTAGACTTGTTCTTTTCCGCTTCATCTGCGCCGCTGGTGACCTTCTTGAATTCTCCATTGAAAACTAGTGACCAGTGATAATTCCACTTTGAGTGAGATCTGCAGATTCAAAAAAACAAAAAACAAAACATGATATACTGTATCAACATTATGAGAGGACACTGAGAAACGTAACTCTAAAGTAGTAAAAATCCAGCGGCGGATTTGTGTTGCACTCTCAAGTGCCACCGCCATTGGACCAAAGCCATCATTAACAATATTAGTTCCACCTGTGTGTATTATCGATCGATCCATCCATCCATCCATTTTCTTCGGCTTATCCGGGGGCGGGTCGCGGGGGCAGCCGGCTTAGCAGGGTATTACAGACATCCCTCCCCCCAGCAACGTTTTCCAGCTCTTCCTGGGGAACCCCGAGGCGTTCCCAGGCCAGATGAGAAATATAATTTCTCCAGCGTGTTCTGGGTCTACCCCAGGGCCTCTTACCAGTTGGACATTCCCGGAAAGTGTCCAAAGAGAGGCGTCCAGGAGGCATCCTGAACAGATGTCTGAACCACCTCAGCTGGCCCCTTTCGACGTGAAGGACTAGCGTCTCTTCTCCGGATGTCTGAGTACCTCACCCTATCTCTAAGGCTGAGCCCAGCCACCCTATGAAGGACACCGTATGAAGGAAACTCACTTTGGCCGCTCGTATCCGCAACCTCATTCTTTCGGTCACTACCCAAAGCTCGTGACCATTGGTGAGGGTTGGAACGTAATATAACTGCAGACACCGCACCAAACCGCCTGTCCATCTCCCGCTCCATTTTACCCCCACTCGTGAACAAGACCCCGAGATAACTCGCTTGGGTCAAAGACTCACTCCCAACCTGGAGGGCGCAATCCACCATTTTCTGGCAGAGAACCATGGCCTCAGACTTGGAGGTACTGACTCTCATCCCGAACGCTTCACACTCAGCTGCAAACCGCCCCAGTGCATGCTGACGTTCACGGTCTGAAGAAGTCAACAGGACCACATCATCTGCAAAGAGCAGACACTTTCCTCCCCTCATCTGTGCCTTGAGATCCGGGTTCAGGGGAAATCTGGACTAGGGGTCGCCTGTTGCGCTTGGAAACAGGCTATAAATAGGAAAGATGTGTTGAAACAAGCTATTTTGTGAACATGTGTGCCAACGACAACATCTACAAGCATGACTAAGAGGAAAGTTCCGCTGATTGCATAAACAAAAAATCCTGTCTCGCGCTAGGTATTACATAATTTCCTGTCTCACTTTTCACTTGTTTTTAGTTTGGAGACCAGACATACTCATCGGGTATTCCTCCTGGTGAAAGATCTTGTAGTGTGTGACCCCCCTGTTGTTGGTCAGTCATGTAGTGTGAAAACCACAACGACTTAAAGACTCCTGATTACAAGACAGCAAGTTGTAGTGTGTTGTACGGCGATTTGACAACTTTAAAAGTCTTGTAGTGTGAACTTGGCTTTAGTTTGAGTTATCAGGTGAGAACCAGTTGCAGGTGATTCAGTACGTACAGCAAACACCTTACAGCCAGTTCATCTCCATAGGATGATGAACTGTCAGGATTGTGATACAAAAACAATGCCAAATATCACATATTCTCACATTTTGTGTTCACTCTTCTCCTTCCATTCAGCCTCCTGTTTGCACTCGTTCGCCAGGCTCTGAGCTTTCTTCTCCCATTGGTCTCTCAGCGGCCCGTTGCTGAATGACCTCCGCTCTTCCTTTTTTGACAACATCCTGTCACCTAAGAGACACACAAGCAATAAACATCAGAAACAGCAACAAAACATGTCACTCATGGTTTATTTCTACAGTGTAACTCATATATCTCTGTGGGGGGTCTGTGGGGTGTTCAAACGTTGGTGAAGAATCTCCAGACATCTGATACTTGATGGTCAGATGCTGATTTTACTACAGGGCAAGCAGCAACTAGAGTCATCAGACATCTTTAGGTAATCCATCGGGGCTGCAACTAATTATTTTCATTAACGATTAATCTGTTGGTATCTTTTTTTTTGATTAATCAAGATGTTTAGTCTATAAAATGTAAGATAAAACAGTGCTACTGTTTGATACTCCTCTTGCTACAAATGCGAATGAAACATTAAGTACACATATGCAGAAATCATGAGCTCCAGTATTCATACATACCTACAATGTAGATGAATGTATTAGTCAAGTTTTGGTCCAGTTCTCAGTGCAGTGTCTTGTTGAAGACTGACTGGTCAAACTGTGACACAACACGACAGGCGTTACTCTAAAATTAAACCCAGGCCAGCAATGTGCTTCCAGGACCAACAACAACAAGGAAACACCACTGAGTCTGTAAAGATGGAGACACTGCTTCTATTGGTGGGGGTTGAGATTTAAAAATGATGATTCATCATTATTTAATACAGCATTGTTATTTAACTTTAATTAATTTCTATCAACTCAATTTAATAATTATGAGACAGCTACATTTCATAAACCATTTTCTATATTATTTTCATGTAAATGTTATTTTGTCAATATTTAGTGGCTTTTTATTGGAAAAAAACAAACATGGCTTCTGTAAAAATGACAATTTGGTAATTTCTCTTGTCAGAAATCTCAGATGTCAGGATGTCTTTGAACACACCAACACTTCCTGCTCTCAAAATGAATTACCATGCAAAGATAACACAATGGCTGTGATGGATTATCTGTTTAAAGTCCTTGTTTGTTGATTTCTTTATAAAAAAAATGAAGTAAAACCAATTATGTAAATCTAAAAAGGGATGAATGATTCGGGAAATGATCTATACTTAATGAGCTGAAATATATACGATAAACATCTGTATTGTCCTTTAAACAGCTACTGTAATACAGACAAGCCATAAAATGAAAGGTGTCATAGAGAACTCAGTGTAAAATAGAGGTGATAGACTTTAATCCCCGTCTGTCTGGAAGATGGATTCTGGGACTTAGCAGTGTCTGTGTTGATAATGAGGCTCACTTATCCAAATGACCGTGACTCAAAATTAGGAAATGAGCTCAGGCTTCAGGCCATACTGCACATGACGATATTGAAGAAGCCCCCTGATGAAAGCTACTGAGAATCAAATAACAGTGATCTCAACATCTGAAGTGTTTCGTACAACTGTGGATACAAGTGTAGTCTTTGTTCCTGGGGTACACAATCTTTTAGATCTTCTTCTCTTTTGATGGAGCTAGTTAACATCTTAGCTAAAACACATCCTGGACCTCTCCTACTGGACACATATACAAATTGATTTTGACCATATTTAAGGCCGTTGAAGTCATTGACTTTGATCCCTGTCATGGTACACCAACCTAACCAAACACAAGTTGGGAGAAGTTTAACTTTTAGCTGCGAAGTGGAACAGATCCTGTGATATGTTGACCTATGTTACAAAGAATTTCTTCCCACCTGAAACACATTAATACGCCTCCCTGCCGCAGAAAAGTGTAATCATTGCCTGGTGTGAAGTCAGCGCTAAAGGCAAAGCGGCACGACATGGCATCATCCATACAGGTACAACCAAAACACCCGCCCTATTGTGAGGTGAAAGCCAATGATGTAGCAGAAACTTTGGGGTCACATCTGGAGTAGCCAATCAGATTATTGGGATGGCACTGGCCAAATTTTCGTAATGACCAAACGGCGATACAAAAACTTCTGTGTCCATCATATGATGCCTTTGGGCCCAAAAATACTTTTTCCCTTAGACTTACATTGGGAAAGTGACGTCTGTAACTTAGCAGACAATTTATTTTGAGGTGAATCAACTTCCCGGTATGAACACTTGATTAGCCGAATCCCGAGTTATTTCCCTTCCTCCGATCATGTGAATGAGACCCAGATTGAGGGCTGGGAGGCGCGGTTAAAAGAAACGCTAATGCGCCTACTCCATGGGCCCAATGGATGCGGAAGATCGGCGGATGATCCGGGTACTTTATCACTCGGCAGTCGAGCCATTTTAGCTTCATATGCCATAGGAATGAACGGGTGCCCGCCCCCAATGCTGTATCCAGTTCTCTTTATACATCCATGGGCCGCCCTTTTAAATCTGCGCATGTAGCTTAGCACAAATATCGCTAACTGACCTCCTTCGAAAATGAAAAAAATACTAACTCTACCAACTCTAGCAGTCTGAAATTTACATTTAAACAAAAAAATTAAGAAATAAAATAACAAAATTCAATAAATTCAAAGAAATCAGTAAACCGGTTGTGACTTACCTGATATCTTTCTGTCTCTCTCACACAGTCTGTTTACATCCGCTGCTGTGACCAATAAGAGTTTACATTAAGGTGAACTATAATATGTGTCCTCTGTCTGTCTGTCTGTCTCTGGGCCTGTCTGTCTCTAATCTTTACAGTAGCTATGAAGGTACCTGTCTGTCTCTCTGCCTGTCTATCTGTCTGTCGTTATTCAGTCTGTTTCTGAAGTTAACTTTTAACAGCTTACACTCAGTCAGTCCTGTATATCTGCTGTCTGGTGAGCGGACTTCCCTCCCTGCTATTTTTACATTACACGTTGAAAGATCCTGAGCTGCTAGCGCTAAATTTAGTATCAGGGTGAGGCAACGGCAAACATGAGCAGCCTGCAAAATGCAGATAAGTGACTTGAATTGGACGAAAGCGCTGAAGTGAAATCAATCTTTATTCAACAGGTGCCACTACAACGACTAAACAGGGCGGCCTGTAAGCCCGTCTGAGCCCATCAGAAACCAGTGCAGTGTGCTTACCAGTTATTCTGCACGCTGAAACACAGGAGTGACACACATTACTCTGACGAGGATCCAAGTAGAAGCTCCGCCTCCAGACAACACTCCCCGTGGCAACCAGCCAATCAGTGTGATGATTGTGAAGCAGCTCTTGGTATAGAGTTGGGGGCATCCAGGGCTCCTGTAGTAAAAGTCTAGTTCTTATTCTCATAGACAGAGTTGCCAAGTCCGCTTGTTATATAAGTAACTTTGGGCTTGTTTTCCTGAAACATCGGTTACAAATATTGGTAGTTGGGGGGTTGCGTTTTTTCGGGGGGCTTGTCTCTAAATTGTAGTTGTTTATTTGGGCTTGCTCCTGTGTCTCTTCTCTATAACGGTCTAGTTTGTCCTGTTGCAGGATCCGTACTGTACACGTGGTTCAACATGCTAGCACTGAAAAACATAAAAAAAAACAAAAAACGCTGCACCGTT
>CAKAOH010041724.1:9987-42644 GCA_916701665.1 Sebastiscus tertius | reverse complement strand
CATGTCATACTGGTTTGCGGACAAGGAGGCTAAATAACGCTCCAAACGTACACTCAATTTTGGCGAGGAAAAACTGGCATGGTCATTTTCAAAGGGGTCCCTTGACCTCTGACCTCAAGATATGTGAATGAAAATAGGTTCTATAGGTACCCACGAATGTCCCCTTTACAGACATGCTCCCTTTATGATAATCACATGCAGTTTGGGGCAAGTCATAGTCAAGTCAGCACACTGACACACTGACAGCTGTTGTTGTCTGTTGGGCTGCAGTTTGCCATGTTATGATTTGAGCATATTTTTTATGCTAAATGCAGTACCTGAGAGGGTTTCTGGACAATATTTGTCATTGTTTTGTGTTGCTAATTAATTTCCAATAATAAATATATACATACATTTCCATAAAGAAAGCATATTTGCCCATTCCCATGTTGATAAGAGTATTAAATACTTGACATGATAGATGATAGACAGGCTCATCTTATTTAATTCAAACTCTATTATTTCTATCCTTGTCATCATCATCATCATCATCATCATTATTGTAGTTTTGATGATCACAACTCATGAATTATTTCCTTGAAAAATTGCATCATCACAGGGAAGAAGCTGATTGATTTGCAAACACAACAACGTCTGATTGTTAATCACCTGCTGACTGAACTGCGTCTTGTTATTTGGCTGTGAACACATTCATTTACACACAGTGTTTGTTTTTTAACAGTGTGTGTCTGTGCTGCAGTACCTGCTCCTGGTAGTGGAACTCGTTGGCTTCGATCTTCTGAATTTCTTCATAGATCCTAAATAAAAAAAGAAGTAGTTTGCTGAAATATAAAACTTTATAGAGCTACAAGACACAAACAAAGACAAGCATGCACACATACCTGTGTGTGTTTATGTGCACATAATATGGTTATTGTTGGCTTTTTGGAGTTATTCAACAAATTAAAAGAGCAATTTTTATGTTGCCGTCCTCAGAAACTGTATTTTTAGAAGAATTTTGTGCACTACAGTGACGTCTTTGTGCGTACACAAAGACGTCAGAACTGTCAATTAGTTGAACGGCAAAGAAGCAGTGCAATTTCACAGATTGTGACGCAGCGGAGCAGCTGTCGTTACGCGCGGCTGTGACTATTTATAGCGTACGTACCATTAATTCATCCCAATTTTGCAAACCATCATCGCAGTGATATCTCAGTCAACATTATCAAACATCAGAAGGGTGGTTGATGATTCATTTATAGAGCTCATGTTGAAACAGACTTCACAAAGTGCTTCACAATTCAGGATAAAATTAAAAAGAGTATTAACAGGGAGATTATGGTTTAAAGGTTCAGAAAAGAATGATGAATTTCATCTCATAAATAATTTAAGTTTATAACTGCACCTTTGATTGATATTTTACAGAGCGCTGTGTAGACTGTTAAAATAATAGCACTCTCCCCTCACTCTCTCTCAACTCATACTTCATGTCCACCTCATCAGTTCACATGCAGATATCACCAGTAAACTGTGTGTGGTTAGTCTAAAACCTGAGCTTAAAATGTCTACTTTTTCAGTGAATTCCTGCTCTTATATCTTGTAACACATACTGTATAAGACTTCAAGTATGCAGTGGAAGGTGAGTCCCATTTCCTTTTGTACTATACATATTATGATGATTTAAGAAAGTTAATGTTTCATGAAATGTCTCAACAAAACCCTGAAATATTCTACTGTTTAGGTGAGCAAAAATTTAAATGGCTGTTTAATTTTTATGTGTTTAAGTTTGCGAATTAAAAGCCTGGAAAAGTAGGCAAGATAGATTATTTCATTAGCATTTATTCAGATTTTTCCAGCACTACATTGTAAATGTTTGTCAGTGAGTTATGAATTTTGTTGTCTGAAGATTGGACGGTAAAAAATGTTTGTTTTTTTTCTATTGTTGGACTTTCTGTGTTGTCTGTAAATGTATATGCAGCACGCACACCCTGGCATATGGATTTATGCATGCATATACTTAAGCTCATGCCGGTTGGGTATAGTTATATGCATGACATTATAATAAAAATGTCATTCATTCATTTATATAAATATTGTATATTTACTTTTTAAATCCTAATTTTCATGAAAAAAAGGATTCTAGTTTCTTTTTTCAGGTTCAGGGATTTCACATAAGCAACACATCAACACATTTACTGTAAACTTTTGCTAAAAAACCCATGTAAACAATTTCTAATGGGGTTTTTTCACACATGTGCAGTAGAACGAGGGGAAAGATTGTTACTGCAGGGATGCATCATGGTACTTAAAATATGTGTGTGTTTGTGAGAAGCCTGACCTCTGCTGGGGGCCGAGAGTCTGTAGCATCTTCAGGTACTGGAACACAAAATGGACCACCTGCACAGAGACAAATAATGAAGCATTTAGAAATAAGAAACAACAACAACTATTTTGTCCTCTTCTTCTTCTTTGTTGGTAACTTTTTAAACTGCTGAGTGACCTCATAGTTAAAGCCAGCAGCACCAGTTTAAGTGCTTCTCATTCCCCACCACCCCCCAAAAATACATTTCATTTCTGACACACACATGGTCTCTACCTACAGAAGAACAGACCTACAGAGTTAAAATCTCTGTCAAATCCCCTGTCTGTGTGTGTGCGTGTATGTGTGTGTGTGTGTGTGTGTGTGTGTGTGTGTGTGTGTGTGAGATGGCTTGTACTGCCATCTTTGTGAGCACCAATTTCAGTTTTTTGTGGTTTTAAGGTTCAGGTTAGAATTAGGTTTAAGGGTCCTCACAAGTATAGAAAGACAAACATGGGTGCGTGTGCTGACCTGGTAGAAGTTCTGGTAGCCCTGGTTGGTGAGGGTGATCGAGATGGAGAAGATGGAGTAGGTGGTGTTCTGGTCGAAACCCGTCTCACTGTTACCTCCAAACAGAGCTAGAGCCCAGCACCTGAAAATACACACACACACACACACACACACACACACACACACACACACACACACACACACACACACACACACACACACACACACACACACACACACAAACAGAGTATATACTATGAGTCCTGTGCACTTATTTAACATTTACTTATTTAACATTTACTATCAGTTTATAATCAGTTAATTTCTTCATGACTCACTTCTTCCTGAGCAGAGACAGGATGCTGCCGGTTCCTTCATGTCCGATCAGCCAGGAGATGTAGTGAAGAGGCTTCACTCTGGCAAAAAAACACAAACGCTGTGAAGTTTAATCAGACTAAGATACAATGAGATGAGTGTAGGCGACAGTTTGACTCGTCTGTACATCAGCTGGACTGTGATTCGTCTGTCTCGGTGGGTGCAGGAGGTGACACCCAACATTTTCTCACATTGTTCCCAAAATCATTCTTCCGTGTTCTACAAAACCAACTCAAAGAGCCTCACTGCAGAGATGCAACACCACCACCAGTGGTGGAAAGTAACTAAGTACACCTAACTAAGTACACTTAAGAACAATTTTGATGTACTTGTATCTCAATCTCGGAACCCATCAGCTATCGGATTGACGACAGCTAAGCCTCTGGGGTCAAGGGACTATATTTCTTGGGTTCCGGTGTAGCCAGCGGATATCTGGGCCAAGACTTCCTTTTCCATGCGCTGCTCATTGTCAACAGTCCGATTAGCAACTTGAGATGCGAGACTGGAGTTGGAGTTGAGAGACGACGCGTACAACTCGATTGTTTCACTAGAAGCCAGTTTACAAGATAAAAAAGCGAAATCATCGTCAGACGATAGCCAGTGGGTTCCGAGATTTTTCAGCCAACATGTCGCGCCTCTTTCGCTCTCGACAGGGACTGTTTAAACCAAAGTCCACTCAAATGTGATCAATACTAACATTACTCAGACTACAAATGGAAACCAAAATGCTTCCGATACCAAAATCGTGTCCCATTGATCACTAAATACTCCTGACACAGTTAAAAGTAAAAAATATAACCAAAAAGTAAAACTGACAGTTGCAAATGAGAGGGATGATATTTAAAGTTTCTGATAAATCAGGGTGGAGAACTTGCTTGCCAAAACAAATGTCAGTGCTCCAGTGTAGCAACACATTTGGTTCAGTGTTAATCCAGCTTCTTCAGAACAACATTAGTAAACCTGCACCTGCACATTTTTATATATATTCTTTGTTTGAGGGTTTTAAAGTTGTACTGGACGCTGACTCACCTGTAATGTTTCCCCTGCGGCGGTACGGCCCAGCTAATGGTCAGAGCATGAACCTTCCTCACAGGGACGACTGTAACACACATGTTTGTGTATTAGTATGTATGTATGTATGTAGTGTTGAAATTAGACCAAAAAATCCTTTTGATAATCATATCGTAGATCCGCAAAATTAATTATATGAAAATCATGACTAGAAGTTTAGATTTCTCCAATTATTTAAACCTTATTCCTGTGATACAGAAAATGTTATATAATTTAACTAAGGATACATTTATTGATCGCCTGGGGGGTAAATTAGGTGTTACAGCAACACTAGCAACAGAACAGATCCGGATATATAAAAAATAATAAGTAGAACTAAACCGTGACACAATATAAGAAATGTATATACATTAGTATACATTAGTAAAGGAGAGTGAAAAATGAAGTAGATAAATAAATAATAAGGAGATGTAGTAGTAGTAGTACATGTGCCAAAATATATTCCATATTAAAATGTATTAAAGGGTTATGGGATTCTAGAAATATATATGATTACATGTATATAATATACAGTAAGAATAATACTAGCACTACTATCTGACCTCTGTAGAGTCTGTTGAAAGCCGGTGTGTCAAACGGCTGCTGGAGATGAGAGAAATCGGCTCGAGGTTCACCGCTAAAAACAAACAAAAACAAATAAATGTTACAACACAATATTTTCATTTATTTACATATACGTATGTACTGATTTTATGCCTCGATTTTTTTACATTTGTCTCTCTCTATATACGTTATAGTAAAAACAATTGACAAACACATAATGAAAACAAATAAATCTTAATATGGAGCCCTTCGATTTTGTGACGAAGATACATACTGAGTGGGACATTTTCCAGTGTAAAAATAAACTCTCTGGTGACCGGTCTGGCTTTAGTTTGTATACAAGTATCTCATGTATTGCATGCAGTGTTTTATACTGGTAGGAATTAGTAATAGTACACTTACTTGTTGGGAACTTTGATGAAGATCTCTCTCACCCACTGCTCCAGAGTATCCAGGGTCTCTAAACAACAAAAAACACTGTCAGAAAGCAGAACATCTCACCCGGCTTCACCCAGAGTGGAGAGGGGAGAGAGAGATGGGAGGAGAGGAAGAGAGGAAAGGAGAGGAGAGGAGAGAGCAGGGAGGAGAGGAGAAGAAACAAGAGCGGACTGGGGGGGAGGAGAGGAAACAAGAGAGGAAAGGAGGAGAGGAAGAGAGGAGAAGAAACAAGCGAGGAGAGGAGAAGAGGAGAGAGCGGGGAAGTGAGGAGTAGAGGAAACAAGATGGGAAAGGAGGAGAGGAGGGGAGGAGAGGAAACAAAAGAGGAGAAGGGGAAAGGAGAGAGTGGGGAGGAGAGGAGGAGAGGAAACAAGACGGGAAAGGCGGAGAGTAGAGGAGGAGAGGAGAGGAGAGGAGGAGAGGAGGAGAGGAGAGAGCGGGGAGGAGAGGAAACGAGAGAAGAGGAGGATAGAAGAGAATACAAGAGGGGAAAGGAGGACAGGAGAGGAAACGAGAGAGGAGATGAGCAGAGAGCGGGGAGCAGAGGAGTAGAGGAAACAAGAGGGGAAAGGAAGAGAGGAGGGGAGGAGAGGAACCCAGAGAGGAGAGAGCGGGGAGGAGAGGAGGAGAGGAAACATCCAACAATGTTACATTCTGGTGTGTAATGAGCATTATATCCTCACAGACCTTAAACTCTAAACATTTAAACCAGCTGCAGTAAAATCAGTAAAAAAGACAAAGCAGACATCTTCAAAGATCCTCTGCAGTTGTGATCATCTCGGGAGAGATGGTGAGAGTACCTTTGGACTGAACAGTGAGCGTCATGTAATGAGCAGAGTAATATCTCTTCCAGAAGTCTCTGAGCCGCTGGTAGGTGTTGATTTGCTTCTCTCTGGGCTCGTGCTTTAATGTCTGAGCGTTACCTAACAGGAACAGATGTTCAATAGTGAGGCGACATCAAACCACGTCTTTCCAGGTCCATCAACTTAGAAACTTTTTTACAAGCTTTAAAAAGTCGTTTAGAATGAAATATGTGACAATTTCATTACTGGAATAAGTGGAAATTGAAAATATGTAAATTAGAAGACACAGAAGAAGAGCAACATTTATGACTTCTAAAACCGACTGAAGTATTTCTATTCAAGACAATTTAAAACCTTACATTTTTTTTTTTGTGGTGTGTAAATGTTTTTTTTCTATATTGAAACAACATAACAAGTCTCTGGCATTTAGTGGAAAAGGCACAATAATTAGAGCATTTTAAGACTGTGTTGTTCTTACCCCAGCAGAATTTACCCATAGGGTGTCCTGGTTTAGCCAGACTCCCAAACAGCATCTCCTTACGATGCGAGTCAGACGGCCTCGCTAACTGGTACTCTGAACAGGAAATGAGAAAAGAGCCATGGGGTTAAAAAAAAAGTGTGAAATAAAGTGTGACTGGAGCTGAAAAGTCTGGTGGTTAGTTCAAACCAGAACACGAGGAGCATAAATGTGTGAAAACATCACCTAAAGCAGATCACAGGGGCAGAATACAGAAACAGTGTGACGGTGTGTAGTTTATATCGCTCACCGCTGTCCACAGCCTCCACCTCTCTGTCAATGGCATCCTCTATCATCAGAGGACAGATGAAGAACTGAGCCCACCTGGAACAAAAACATAGATTGTCAAGTGTTCAGTGCCACTGATAGGATGTCATGAAAATGATGACAAACAACATTCAGTGTCAGCTGTCAGCTTCAAACTGCCAGCCAACTGAAAAAAATATATATATAAATGAAAAAGTGGAGAGCCAGAAAAAGTTGAAAAAGAAATAAAAACCAGTGCTGAAATTACAAGTAGGACAACCGATTAGTGAATCAACAAAACGTTCATCAAAAATACTTCAAATAAGTGATTAACATCTATCAGACAAAGTGTATATCATTCTCTGGTTCTCCAATGTGATGATTTCTCTGATTTATACGATTGTAAACTGAATTTCTTTGGGTTTTGAATTGTTGGTCGGACAAAACAAAACATTTAAAGGCGTCACCGTGGACTCTGGTAAAATGTGATGGCTATTTTTCACAATTTCTGATGAAAGGAGGAGTGTGTTGGATTTAGCGGCATCTAGCGGTGAGGCTGCAGATTGCAACCAACTGAAACTTCTCCTGTGTGCCAAGCTTGTAGGAGAACTACGGTGGCCGACGTGAAAACGTGAAAAGGCGAATGTCCCTATCTAGAGCCAGCGTTTGGTTTGTCCGTTCTGGACTAGTGTAGAAACATTGTGGCCGGCTCCGTGGAGAGGACCTGCTCTCTATGTAGACATAAACAGCTCATTCTAAGATAACCAAAACAAAAAGATTCTTATTTTCAGGTGATTATACACTAAAGAAAACATATTTATTAATATTGTATTCCATTTCTGCCAATAGATCTCCCTAATTGTTACACACTGCACCTTTAATCCAAAAAAAAAAAAAAAAAAAACAAGGGACTAATTGATTATTAAATATTCATTAGCTGCAGGCCTACTGTAAAAACGACTCAGCTTTCTGCTGGTGCAAAGGAACAACCACATTGGTTACACATGTTCTCCTACAGAGGGAACATTTTGACAGCTGTTTTATGTAGATGTCACGGACTCAACCTGAGAAATCCACCTGCAGAACAAACTGCAGGAGTTTTCTCTTCTGACGTGTTTACCGGTGTTTTGTATCCACCGACTGCTGATCTAAAAACAGCGACAGTAACAACGTGGCGTCAGAGAGGACATCATTTAGCCTGTTGGAGAGCAGCTGAGTGCTTGTGGCGAATCTTTAATGAACTTGTTGACCTCCCATCAGAGAGCCAGATGGCCCACAATGAGCTGCCATCAACACAAACACACAGGACACTGGCCTTCACGAAGGGGGGTGGGGAGGACGCCCAAAAACACATGTTCTCACAGGAGTACCTGCGGACCGGCCTATGGTGCACTGTCAGTTACATACCGGACCTAACTGGAGCTCTGCCACAGCCTCAAGACCATCCTGGTTTGTGTTTGCTTAGTATAAACCTGCTAAAATTAGGTCCCGGAGTTGATCTGCGTCGAACAAGCCTCACCTGTCGAGCGCCTCTCTGAAATACTTCCTCTGCACGTCGAACTGGAAGATTGTTCTCTCACAGTCGGTGGAGGCGTTGTCGCTTCCGCCATGCTTCTTCAGGAAGGCGTCGAAGCCGTTCTCCGCTGGGTATTTCTCACTGCCCATAAACACCACTGAATATCAGGGAGGAGGGAATAAAAAAGAAATCATGAGAGGGGATTCATTTGCCAGAAAAAAACACAAAACATGATTTTCTTATGTTGGATGCTCTGCATGCAAATTGCAAAAACTACAAGCTAAAATGTGTAGATCTAAGGAGCTCTCAGACAGGGTGCAGCATTAAAGATGGACTCACTGTGCTCCAGGAAGTGGGCGAGGCCGGGCAGGTCATCCGGGTCACTGAAGCTCCCCACACTGATGCACAGAGCAGCGGCCGCCTGGAAACAAACACACAAACTTTTAAAAGTGTACTTGAATCTACTCACTCAGCATGCTGAAGACTAGGGGTGTAAGAACATATCGGGAATATCAAATATCGGGATATTATGTTTCGTGATACTGTTTTGATTCTCAAAAACACTGTATTGATTTTTAACTAACTAAGCTTATATGCAAAAATGAACTCAGTCAATACTTGATTTCATTTTGCAAAGATATGTGCCCTCTCAAACTAGTGCTATGATGTTGGATGTTACAGGGACTATTGTAAATGCAATTCCCATTGTTCTGATTACATAAAAAAAATTCCACTGAGATTTTATGCTTATGGAGGTCTGTTCTTTATACAGCTTTCCAAAAATGAGATTTAAAAGACATTGCAATATATTGCCTTGGTTACAGTATCGCAATATATCGCAACATATTGACTGATAACCCCCGTATCGTGATACGCATCGTCAGATTCTTGCCTTTGGACAATCATGCGATTAATTGAGATTAAATATTTCAATCGATTGACAGCCCTAAAATATGTATTAAATACGGACATCCATGTGAAGAAAACAAAGCCTCATCACAACCCCTGCTTCTTATTTTAACACACTTGATACTTTTGATTAGTGAATCTTTACGTCACCCACCTGCTTCTCAGAGCTCCCTCTCTTCTTCTTCCCCGTGTTCTCCTCGTCCAGCTCATCAAAGTCGCTGTCCTGCTCTTCCTCTTCATTCTCCTCCTCGTCCTCCTCTGACCCCTCGCCAGAATCCCCTTCTTCCTCAGCTTCCCCCTCTTCCTCCTCATCCTCCCCGTCCTCTGTCTCCCCCTTGTCTCCATTGTCACCGTCTCCCTTTCCATCCGCTCCGCTGAAGTCCGAGATGAGGAGCGCTCGGAGGCCGTTACTCAGGTCAATGTATCTGCAGAGAGAGCGGGACAGAATCAATAATAGTAGCATAGTATATGATAGTAGATGATAGAAGCTTTAAAAGACACAGGATGCTTTCACACCTTTGGTTCAGTTACATTATATTATATTACAATACATTCATTGACACTTTTGTCCAAAGTGATTATGTTGCCATGGATTCAGTGACATACGCAGTGAGTTACAACTTGAGTGCTGTGGTTTTCTTTAGCCTGTATTAGTTTATATTTAGTCAAATTGTCTCCATTAAAAGTATGCCGAATCATCTATTAGCAGCTCCTGTTTGCAGAGTACCCATGGATGTACAGGCAGCTATCACTGGATTACTTTCATTCTGAAGAAAACGTAAAAACATGATGATTCTCAGGCAAGTTCTGAGGCATCTTTTTTCTATGATTTCTAAGTGGATTTATGGATGTTTATTCACGGTGGCCATTGGAGATGAAGATATCCCACGACAGTGTGAGTCATACTGACTCTAAAAAAATGTGTATCATGTCTGTGTGTTCAGATTTGACTGAGTTATGATTCTGAGAAAGAGTATGATTTTTGACGCAAATTGCAGCAATTGATTGCTGAAGGTTTTTTTTTTAACTCTATCGCACTAGGGAGGCGTCTCAGAGTTTTAAAATCTCTGACCACAGAAAAAAAAGATCCTGATGTCTTTTAGTTCTGGTCCGGTTCGTGTTCACACTGACTTATTGGAAATGAACCAAGAGCTGTAAACAGGAAGTCACTGACAGGTAACCTTACTGAACCACGTGTTTAAAGGTTTAAAGGTGTTTCCACATAAACAAACAAAAGTTTGTTTACATTCAGTGTTTCTCACCAAAGCTCATTGTTTGTATACTTGAGGTCAAACAAACACGATGAATTCCTTTCCTTCCTCATAAAACATTTTTAAAGATGACTTTTATATATCGAATCCCGCATTATTTACATCCGTGGCCCAATCCCAATGTCCCCCCCAAGGACGTAAACCCTGAACCCTCAAGGATTTAACTGAGGTCACCTGGTAAATGGTTGCATGTGAGAAGCCTTAAGGGCCTGAAATGGTTTAAATATGAATGGGGCACAACTATGCGGCGACATATCACGTTACCTTGACAATGCCAACAGTGGGTTTATATTTTACGTTTTTACTGCCTATTTGAACGTCTTCCAGACTCTTGCCTTACGAGATGAGAGCTGACTGTCAAACCAGGTGTGTAATATAGTCTAATGCTTGCATTCCTCTGATTTAAAGACTGAAAATTAAAACACGCACTATCTGGACAATCTGCATCTATCTGCACTACCTGCAACCACCTCTTCTAACCACTGGTGCACTTTAAACTTTAAACTTACTTTACACTACATCCCATATACTATTTTATAGACTGCACATATTACATCTATTTATTGTACACTACATTTTTTATTGACGGATGGTACACGCTATGTTCATTCACTATGTTCATTCACTATGTTCATTCACTATGTATATTCTTTATTTCTATTTATTGTTTTTAAAATCTTTTTGTACACCTGTACCTCTGTATCTGCGCTGTGCTGCTTTGACACCTGAATTTCCCCCCGGGGATTAATAAAGGTTCATCTTATCTTATCTTATCTTTATCTTTTTTCATGTGTTTTTTATGTACCATCTTAAATCCTTAATGTTAATGTTTCTGTGTAAATTTAAATATGCCTAGCTGAACACCCGTGTGCCATTCTCTTTATTTACCTTTTGATTTTACGCCTCCGGGCTTCCCCTGGTAACCATGGTAACCCTGTGTTTAATGTCACAACGCTATGAATTGTGGGTAATTCCCTCAGGCAAAGCCTGCTGAAATGCGGACTTTCGGAAAGCGTGCATAACAGGCTCAAAATATTTGCGAGAGAACCCTCAACGACTTCACGATTTGACAGTGGCACAGCCCTAAACCTCACAGACTTTGCCGGAACGTGCCTCAAAGTCTGTGAGTGCGGACATTGTTTACTAGCTAGGAGTCATCTTCTTCACTGCCTTTTGTGGGCACACTGCTCCACTTCTCTGCACATTACTGCCACCAACTGTCCAACATCAGAACGGTGCAAAATTGGCAGCAACAATGTGTGTGTTTATTTATCTTCTCACAAAAAGCTCACAATTTATTATGAGCTATATTGGTCCAAGACTGCAACTGAACCTCATGTAATGAATACTGATAAACAGGTAAAAATGGGACAAAAAACAGCTGTCATGTATTATAATACAGTTTTATTATAGTTTATCTTTTTAATTTGTGCTAAAATCTACCATCACAAAGTCCTGTCTGACGTCTAACATTTAAACCAG
Source organism: Sebastiscus tertius (assembly GCA_916701665.1). Lineage (NCBI taxonomy): Eukaryota > Metazoa > Chordata > Actinopteri > Perciformes > Sebastidae > Sebastiscus > Sebastiscus tertius. The sequence continues at coordinate 30,685 of CAKAOH010041724.1, read as the reverse complement.
ACACTTTTCACTCTCTCACCTGTATTTCTTCGGGTCACTGGGTGATCTGATGATCTCTGGGTCTCCCTGGTCTTCTGCAGCAACTCCTCCATCTCCGCTTCCATTTCCAGCAGCTTGGGTCCTGACATCCTGTGGTGGCGGCGGCTCACCCTGGTCTGGAGCAGATACCTGTCCTTGTGCACCGCCACTGCTCACTGACTTGTTGGTCTGAGGCATTTTGAGTCCTCTGGAGAGAGAGCGCTAGACACACGGGAGAACACACATGTTCATAAATACATATAGTATTGTAGGTCATGTTGTCATGTCAAAATTCAGCATAAACCTTGTACATTTTCTGGAACCCCAACTGTGAACCAGGCCTGATCACATAAGTGTTGGACATCACTAATGCTGTTGTGGCTGAATGGGAGCAAATCTCTGGAGCTGAAACAATTAGTCAACTAATCGCTTATCACTTTGATAATTCAGTAATTCATCAAGCAAAACTACCAAACATTTTCTAGTTCTAGCTTCGTCAAATGTAAGGATTTGCTGCTTTTCTCAGTTTTATATAATTGTAAAATATATACAATAAATATAAAATTGTGTCTGGAAAATGTTCACTATTTTCTATCATTTCATCCTCTAAATCAGGGTTTTCAAAGTCTGAGACTGTGGGCCTTATTATTGCTGTTTGACATACTTTCAGACTACACCAAACACATAAAAAGGTCTGTCCTAAAGCATTTATTAGTTTCTGACTCTGGCAAAGTGGGAAAAACAGCAAAATTCCCCAAAACTACTGCATCTCTGAACTATCTCTTAAACCAAACCACACACTATTCTATGCGATGTTGTTTTGGCAACTAATGTAATAATTGCTGATGTAATATTTACACCTCTGGTCTAAATAATTGATCAATTAATTGAAAAATAATCAACAGATTAAAGGACTACTAACCATGAAAACACAAAGAGGGTAATAGGTACTAAAAGAACTGTAAATGTTGGAAGCTGAAAAATCAAATTAGTGTCAGCTGAACTTCAGATACCATTTTAGTACACAACACAGACTGTGGATTTTGTCCTCCATCACTTACATTGAATTCACTTTAGTAAGGAATCTCTTCACAGCCAGTAGACAGGACTAATAATTAAAGTGATTAGTCACTGTACATAAGGGCATATGAGTGCTGCTTGAAGATAGATTCATGGACTTATCCTTTAATCAGTGATGAAAATAATCATCAGCAGGTCCCAAAATCTGGAGGAAAGCCTTCCCAGATTAATGGCTGTGTAAGACATATTCAACCTTCACATAAATGAACATCTATTAACATGGAGATACTGCAGTTATTTCATGGTAAACATGAATCAAATGTATGCCGAATTATAGTGTCATCTAGCTAATGTTTCACAAACTATCGCAAGTCTAATTTAATCAAGTGTGATATTGCCTTTAATAGAGGCCGAATGAACATCTTTGATTTTATTGATGCAGTCTGGTGGCACTGTGTTACAGCGATGGAGAACTGCGTCCGTTATTCACCAGCCAACAGAACCTCACGTTAATATTCAGTGATTTTAACAGATGCACTGTCAGGACACGCTGGGAAGCTAGCAAGCTACATGTTTGAGCTTGAAATATTCACAAACAACGTCATTTAAATTACTGCCACTTCAGAGACAGGTTGTACTGAAGCTAGACCGTTATATATATGATGGTAAAGTAGTTAATGTAGCTGCAGAGCGGCGTCGTTAGCTGTGTATTAGCTCTCAGTAATCCTGTTGTTGAGAAGGACACAACGCTGTTTAACAGGTAATTAGTTAAATATGAGTCGTTTAGTGCAGCCGATAGCTTCATCTGACCTCTATCACATGGCACAGCTGTGTGGTTTGTTGTGCTTGGGCGTAACGAGACGCTCACCTTTGTTCTGCTGGAGTAATGTTGATGAAGTTTAGGAGTTTCGGTTTCAGTACAGCCGTGTAGCGTCGGTCAGCTAGCAGTTAGAAACAAAGCCTGTGATTGGCTGAGAGCAAGTCCATCACAGACACACGGGCCGTCTGATTGGTCGCGTCTGTGACGACAAAGGTAAAGTTTGGTTGAAAAACACAGAGTAGCGATGGGTCATGATAATACTAGTGGTTCTCTAAATGATGATATAAATTGGTATAACAAACTGGTTTATGTTGTATTTTTAATCACTAACCACAACAATAACAGAATAACTCAATTGTTTGAATAACTCAATTGTTTGTTATCACTATTGTGTAGACATATTATTTCTTTATATTAATCTTGTCTCTAGGTGGAGGCTTCAGATAAGTCCAGTGGGTTTTTTGCCTCTCCCTGCACTGTTTATTATTAATTTATTTTGCTGTTATGTTGTATAATCTTAAATTGTGCAAAACAAATAAACAATAAACAGTAACTAAATGCAAAACCATAAGACTGAAATACAGTTTTAGTCACAAAAACAGCTAGTCTCATGAAGGCAGTCCTTTGCTGCCTTAGCTTTGATTAATAGCCAAATCTATGGGCTTTTTAAATATAAGAATATAATTACACATGTCCAGCTAACTTTAACTGTACATCAAACATAAATTTAAGCATAAATAAGACGACGTTTTTCAGCCCGTAGTAGTAGTGTCTGCAAAACTTCCTTTTAAGCTACATTTCACATCTTTATTTGTCGTATGCACAACAATTACAGATGAGCAGTCACTAGTAATCAAATTCTTCTTCTCATATATAGCCCATATTTATAGCCCATGGATGTATGCCATGTATTAAAAGAGCAAGTTAAGAAAGTTAAACATTAAGAGAATAAGTAAAATAAATACATAAATACTAATAAATGAGCCATCAAGGCACTGCATCACATTTATGCATAAAATCCTGCAAATCTAGTTTTGAAGCAGTATTTATTTGTTATCTTGTGTACACTGTATTCAGGTATTCAACTTGTAGAAATACTAGTGGTAGTAGAAGAGGTAGAGAGAGTATTTAGAATTTTTTGCAGGAAAAAAAATAGTGTAAGAAAAAGTCTACAAATAGCCACACCGAGAAAAACTAAAACAAATTCAAATGTTATGATTTAAAGATTGTGATTTTTATTATACTAAATTGCATCTATAATATACAAACATTCACAATATTTTGTACAATCACTTTGTGCTTCTCCCCTGTACAGGAGTGAACTGTAAGACAACAAGTTTACATAAACTCTCTATATATTTTGTCCATGGTATACACAGCATAAAAAATAAATTCATACTCAACACCATTATAATTTCTAAATCTATCATTTACAAATTCACTTAAAAAATAATCATATGAAGACAATGTCAATATTATTGTATGTTTCTTTTATCAATATGAAGACACATGGTGGGGAGTTACACACAAAAACGTGCGCTGTGGTATAGCTATATAACAATTTGGCAGGATATTGTTTCTTCCTATCTTCAATATTTAATAATAAATGCACAATTTTTTTTCTCCTTGTCTTCCCTTTTTTTCTTGAAGTCTTTCGAAAACACACACACGTACTGTATCTCAGCTGACATGACATTATCAAAATATCACACTTCCGTCAAAGATACTGTACACAAACACAAAAAACCCTTACAACTGAACACGCAATAAATATGATAACCATATGCAACACAATGTTGGCTCTAATATCACACGCACACACACACATACACACTCACGTTCATGTAGGAAACACTGCGAACATGACGACTACGTGACTACACCTTGCTAAAAGGGGAAGGAGAGAACCATGTGCTCTTCACTCATCAGCTCTGCTCACATGTGTGCGTGAGTATAAAACACCTTCAGTATGGCGTTGGATTGTGTCGGCCAGTGCAAAAGCTGTAAGCCACCATGAAGCAGGGCTGCAGCGCTCAGCGGCAGTCTGGGGTCGAGTCTCTGGCAGTCTGGAGAGGAGACGGTTGGGTCTGATCTGGGTCTTGGATCTAGTTTATCTTTCTTTGTTTTTTTTTTTATGTCCAGTTTGGTTTCTGAACTTTGAGAAGTTGGTCATTTACTCCTGGAAAGTCAAGGATTGAGAATGCAGGGCTGATCTTAAGTCCTCAAACAAAGTGCTCGTCAGATCTACGGCTGCAACTAACAACTATCTTCATTATCAATTAATCTATCAATTATTTGTATGCGTTATTTGTAAAACTAACCTTTTAGGTTAAAGAGGACCTATTATGCTTATTTTCAGGTGCATACTTGTATTTTGGGAGTTTTTCCTTATCCAAATTGAGGGTCTAAGGATAGTGGGTGTCGTATGTGGTACAGAATGTACTCTCCTTGAGACAAAATTTGTGATTTGTGATATTGGACTTCAGTTCTGGGCCCCCTGATCTCTTGGGCTCTTGGGCCAGCACGTGTTAGGCCCATTCAGTAATCCTTCCATGCCTGCAACACACAAACAAATATGATAGTTGTTTGATGATTGTTCCAGTACATAATGATTTGTCTCACAACTAACTCTACCCGATACCAACACTACTAATCTAAATTAACCCTGTTGGAACATCAGGAGGCACTCTGTTTAACTTTATGCTACAGAGCAGCATCAGACCGTAATGTCAGACATGTTTTTTGGACTGACTTGTGTCAGTCTTGGACTCGACCCGCTCCAGTCTTTGACTCGGATGATTTCGGCTGCAGCCCTGCCCGGGAGTTGTGCTTTGGTGGTGTAGCCCTAAAGCGTCTTTCAAGCCACAAACAGCACTAAGTAAGGCCAGTAACAGTTAGTTAGGCTATAGGCATATTGTATTCGAGTGGACTCACTATTACTAGCTATTCGAGAAGCAGACCTAAACTGATGTTTTTCGGCGGATGACTCGCGGGTGAACGACTGCGACCTGTAAACTTGTGAAACATGAGCAGCTGTGGTGTGAGTTTCTCGTTGTGCTACACTTTGAGAGGAGAGGCAGTGCTGTGCTTACCTGTGGACCCTGCTGCCAGCTCCGCTCAGCAGTACACTCTCAACAAAATCTAATTTGGCATCTCTCTATGGTTGTGCATCTAAAATGAAACACCGCATTCAGCATGGGGTAGTGTGCGAGGGCTAGTCAGGTGTGGGCCTATACGTCTCAAAATGTTTACACCACCAGAATTATTGTTGCTTTTCACCTGGAATTTAACAATGCCACATAATTGGAGGCCTTTTTCTTAGCTGTAGGCTACCGTATACCTTGTTGATACTTAGCTTCCCCATGACAGTTACCCTGCTAGGAGACATTTACATGTGTCTTTGCAGAAGCATAATTCCAGCTTTGAAGCTTGGTCACACCAGCATATTTCAATGGAATCGCTGCGATCATTGGATGTCAAGTTGAAATTTGGTGAATTTTGACACACAAATTTGCACCATTGACCAACAGCAAGCTATCTTATAGAGCCAACGATTTCCAAACAAAGGAAGCTTTCGTAGCTTATAGAGTGGTTACTTATTTTTGTAGGTTAACCCAGAAGTTAGCATCACACGAGTTCCCTTGACAAAAAGTCAATGGGATTTTTCCATTGGTTTTTGGACCTATTTGGCGAGGACGCATGGATGAATTTTGCTTTGACACTTTCTGGTGTGACCAGGCTTTTATTCTCCTCCTCGTATCAGGCTACATATTCTAGCTTGGCTGTACAACCATCTCAAACACGTCAAATTAAATTTTGTCCGGAGTACACTGCCACCCTTACTGCTCCGCCTTCGTAAGGACCAACCTCGGATACTTGGGAATGGGAAGGGGATGAAACTGGCTATATAAATCGCAGTAGGCATAGTGATTATTGACTGCTCACAAACATGGACTGAAGCAGAGAGTGTGTTGAGGAATGTTACAATAGTTAATCTGTTTTTTTTTCTTTTTCTCGAGAGCTTTGGGGGTGGGGGGGGTCAAGGACGAGGCGACAGCGGAGGGATGAATGGATGGTCGGATGATCAGCAGCACTTCTGAGGTAGCTGGGCGGGCTTGTCGGTCAGTCTGGTGGTCTTGGTGCCGGGAGCCACCGGTGCTTCCACGTCCACACGCTCCGACATCTTCACACAGATGATGTCCACCAGGCGCTCGAAGACCTGCCGCACGTTGATGTTCTCCTTGGCGCTCGCCTCGTAGTACTCAAAGCCTGCAGGAGGAAACAGAGGGGTTAAACAGTTTAAAGTGAATACATGTAGATTTGTTCATGTGCAGACAGTCGTAACGAAGACTGGATTTAGCTAGGTTGGTAGGTAGGTAGGTACAGTAGGTAGGTACTAATCCCAGTGGGAATTTTGTACTATTACAGCACTTTAATCCTTCAGCAAAAAAGGATGGTGGTTGACCGGTAGTGGCTAAAAGGGAGCCAGATACTGGGGAAACTCTCATGAGATTGTTAAGGTTAGGTATTGACCTTGAATGGTTATGGTCAGGCATTGACCTTGAATAGTTAAGTTTAAGGATTGACCTTGAATAGTTAAGGTCAGGCATTGATCTCGAATAGTAAAGGTTAGGCATTGACCTTGAATAGTTAAGTTTGGATAGGTTGTTGGGCAGAGTTTTTGCAGATCTCAGATCAGATTTGAGGTCTCCCTTCTAGACACAACCTTATTGACCAGCCTGAACATGTAGCCTTCTAGCTACTGCAGTGTTGCCAGGTTGGTTCAAAAACATCATTATTATTTGGGCAGTTGTAGCTCAGTGGGTAGAGTGGTCGTCCCTCAACTGCAAGGTTGGCAGTTTGATCCCCGGCTCCCACTGTCTGTATGTTGTAGTGTCCTTGAGCGAGACACTGAACCTGAAGTTGCTCTCTGGGCGCTTAAGAGCAGCACACTGCTCCTAAATGCTTAGGATGGGTTAAATCCAAAGGTCAAATTTCATGTATGCACCTGTATGTATATGACGACTATAATAAAGTAAGTTTTCTTTTATTAGCCAGAAAAGAATATGAATATTGGAAAAAATTTGAAAACGTCCACAATATGACAAAAAAATTTGTCAACTCACCCAAGCAAACTTTTAATTTTTGACATAATTCATCCTAAAGCCACCCAATTGGGCGAAAAATCCCCCAATCTGGTCAAATCTTTCGCCCCAGATCAAGTTATTTTTGGCATGCGGTGTCAACCAATCAGGGCCATCCTAATCAGGAAGATCCTAACATATTACACACATACCGCCATCAAGCAGAGAAAAGTGTGCCCTTCGGCACACAGACAAAGACTGTAGGCAGAGCTTTTTCATTAGTCATTGCACGTTTCTGGAATAATATATGGTCAAAAATCGTATAAAATATTTCAAATACAAATAGTTTTGTGTGTCAGTTACTGGAGTGTTTATTGATATGTATGTAAAATAAAACCAGGATAGAATGGAATTAAAAAACACACAAAATTATGATTATTTTTTGGACTTTTCTCTAATAATTACCCTTTTCTTGTGAAGTGCTGTAGTCTTACCTGTTCAGACCTCTGAAATTATATTTTTAAAACTGGTGTTGACTTATACAGCAGATATACCTGTGACAAGGGGTCACATGTAGACACTGTTTTGTTTTAAGGGGACATATGCGGAAAAGATTGAAAACTACTGTAGATACTACTGTAAATATTTACAGCTCAATCTTTAGGCTTTTAAAGTCTTCCGACTTAAGTTGGGTGTGGTTTCATCCATTTGAGCCTTTCAAGGTGTGCTTGCTGGATTCAGACTCTTCTTCCCACTTCACAAATATCTATTTGTAACTTGGGATCCCAAATGTTTGAATGTGATAGGAGGAGTCATCCACTTTGTGCAAACCTTTTTATAGTAAAAAATGAATTGTCATCATTTGTAATCTTTCAATCTCCACCTTTAGCTGCCCACAAGAAACGCAGCTTTGCTTGAGCACACTCACATTATAAAATACATTTCCTGACCTGGTCTGAAACATCTCCCTGAACAGTGTAAAAAGTTTTTGCAGCAGCCAACTCTTTTCTCAGAGTTTCCGCCTACAGCGATTACATTTATCAAAGACTTGTATCGGTGAAGAAATAGCTCCCAGGTGTGGAGCTAAAACCAGTATTGTGCATTCTTAATTCAAATCGCTCCTTTGGCCTTTGGCAATAGGCAATACACTTCTACTATTTAAGTAATCCCCAGGGTGAAGTCACTTCCTCATGGAGTATAACTGTTCAGCTGCTCTTTCTCACAGTACAGATGAATAGGACCCACCCCAAATGTGCTGATGTAATGTCAGCTAAGTAACTTACTATGTATCTTAGTGTATCTTTATTAAGTACATATCAACAGTGTTATGTTAGGAAGAAATAACTGATATTACAATTTTTATGCATTGGCTAACTAGCACCACAATGCAATACAAGAGCAATTCATATTCTTTATTTCTATGTCTTCTACATGGATTATCAACTGGTGAGGATTAGGGTTGTAAACCATAAGTATCATCACGATATTTGCTGATATCACAAAGTCTGCCACGATCGATTCAATTCAATTCAGGGGCCTGCGATCGATAAGAGATGATAACATATGTCTATTTAACACAATCAGTTACATTTATATCAACTCACAAAAAGCAACTAAAATATGATTTGATGGAAGGTGCACTTGGACGGAAATGGTCAATTCAAAATAAAAGTGTATCTTAAAGATGATGATAGGTATCGATATTTTCACTTTGCATCGCTGATACTGGATCGTTGATCATTGAATCGATATATCGATCCAGATCGATATCGTTACACCCCTAGTGGGGGCGCTCACTTTTTTGCCTTAGACCTTTGTGCATCACAGCACAGCACTGAGTAACTATTACATCATTATTATATACAGCTGACAGTTATCTTTTGAGTCGCTGAAATCAGATGGTCACTGATGAGAAGCTGCTTTTGTCCACTGTTGTCTGAAATCAATGACTCATTGTTTGGAAAATTATCACAAATTTTCAGTGATAAATCTTCCTTTTTTTTAATTATTAACTGCATATGTGCCGTGCGAGACAGCAGCGGCTCATGGCTATTGTAGTATCTAGAGCCATCCACCAATCCTCAAAGGGAAAAAAAATGATTTCTGAGAGACGTAGTTGAAATCATTCAAACTGATGGTCAGAATATAAACCTACAGTATAAAACTGATGCATTATCCTGGAGACTTTCTGTGTTTCTGTGTTGAGGAGATCTTTAAACAAGAACTCACGGTGGGAAAATATTTCATTAGTCATTATTAGTAGCACTCATGCAGTACCGTCTCACCTAACTGGTCGGCGAGGTGTTTTCCTTTCTCTGGAGGTACAATTCTCTCCTCGTCCATGTCGCATTTGTTGCCCACCATGATCACCTGGGCGTTGTCCCATGAGTACGTCTTAATCTGAGTCGCCCTGAAAGCATATTTTAAATCCTTTGTTTTGAGTATCAAACACACAGAAGCAGCATACACACTATAGCTTCCATGCAGGGCGATCTCGTACCAGTCCTGGACGGCGTTGAAAGACTCCTCGTTGGTGATGTCATACATGAGGATGAAGCCCATGGCGCCACGGTAGTAGGCCGTGGTGATGGTGCGGTAACGCTCCTGTCCCGCCGTGTCCTAACAAACAACAAACAGCCAGTCACACATCTGATTTACTCAGGAATAAAACTCAAAACTTAACCTTGTGTACCACCTGTGTGTATCAACCGTAGACTGTATATAAGAAGTGGACGTAGTCACCGTGACGTCACCCATTGGTTTGTGGACTGATGTTTTGAAGCCTCAAGTTCGGCATTTTGGCCATCGCCATTTCGGTTTTTGGCCGTCGCCATAATGTTTTTTTGCAACCAGAAGTGACACGAGAGGGTGGAGCTAAGTACAACCGAACGCTGAATAAGATATTTTTAGGCGACCAAAATGTTCCAATTAACTTTCATGAATTGAAAACACACTGTGAAAGGGTTAAAGTTCTACGATGAAAACACGGAAAACTCCCAGACTGGACAACATCATGGTAGCGACCTGTCAATCACAGAGGGCTCAGAGAGTAGAGCAGGTCGTCCACCAATCGGAAGGTCGGTGGTTCGATCCCCGGCTCAGTCGGTCCCAAGTCAAAGTGTCCTTGAGCAAGATACTTAACCCCAAATTGCTCCTGAAGGCTTAGCCATCTGTTTGTGAATGAATATTTAGATTAGAGTGTATGAATGTATGGGTGAATGTATGACGTGGTGTAAAGCGTTTTGAGTGGTCGGAAGACTACAGTAGAAAAGCGCTATATAAATGCAAGTAGCCACGCCCCAAAAGCATACTATTATGGTCTTTTTTACTGTAAATGGGACCATAATTTACTAAATGAACATCATGCTGTATTGACGGATCCTTGAAACTAGCGATTGAGACCATAAACTCATTGGACTTCTTTCTGTAACCGGAGGAGTCGTCCCCTGCTGACTATTAGAAAGAATGCAAGTTTAAGGCACTTCAGCATTGGCTTCACTTCTCAGACCTGGAGGTTACCCACTGGTATCTACAGAGAAGTATAATTACAGTTTTAGCTACAATGCATGTATCAGAACAGCTATCTGACATTAAAAAAGCCAAGTGTAAATGCATCCTTGGAGCATACGTAACAGATTCATATCAGAGATGCATTCAAGCCAGATGCTGAAAAGGTGTTAATGCATCTGTTTCTGCAAGACACATCAATTATATTTACTCCTCTTGAAGTTACACTGCAGTTGCAGTAAAATTACCAATTGTTCTCTCTGTCACATATAAAAGCAACTAAAAGGAAAGCAGCTCCAGCTATTTCAACACATACAGATGGCACACCAAGCTGCTGTAGCATTTGTCTAATCCCTGATCAGTTCAACCACTGAATGATCTGTTTGTCCCACGGAGTTTGAATTGTTGGAACTACACTGCGCTACCAGTTACTCTTCAGGTGCATCACCACCTCCTTCTGGACTGGAGTTGTGCTGACCCTGATCTGCGTGCAGCCCGGGAAAACCAAGAAAGATTGTATAATCAGATTTGTGATCTAGCTTTATTAAAAAAATCAAAGTATACAAAATGACATCTGGATTTTGGCAGTGACGGTGGTGCTATGGGAAAGGTCAGGGGATCGCCTAAATCATTAGGATTTATCATCTGGGGTCCATTTGTATTTACAGCAAATATTATGGAAATCTGTCTGGTTGTTTTATGTTTAGCTCTGGAGCAGACATCCTCACTGATATTCTGTCTATAAACTGTTGGACACAGTGTCCTGTTTACTGTGAGCACGGATAAGCCCATATCCCAACATACTAAGCTGGGATATTATCTGTTATATTCTGGCTTTTTAAACCAGACTGTTTGATTTTGGCTAATGGTGTTTCCATGGAGACACAGGCATTGATAACAAGTCTCCATCAGCTGCGGCATAAAAGCCTAATGTCACTCAAACATGTATGAATATATAAATCTTACAGACATGGAAAACATTAAAATGAAATAAATTAAAGATACTAATTCTGGAGCAATCATTATCCATCACACACACACCTGTTCTCACCCCATAATAACACACAGCGATGTGTTGAGGTTGCAGCTTCACACTGACACTCACAGAAGCTCAATCTACACTTTACCACCTTTCACCCCGTCATCAATCTGTAGTATGTTCATTAGTCGACTCACTGACTGTCTGTGCTTCTTCTGCTAAAACAGCAAAATAAACCAACAGTTCTAACCAACATCTGCAGTCTGCGTTCGTCCCTTTCCTTGTCTGTTTATGGTGCATATATCATCGCCATGTTTACATCTGCAGATATAAACTGCAGGTGCTGCTGTTACTTTTCTTATCTGTAGAATAAAAATGATGCTGCGGGGCTGTGTCGTGTGTGTTTGGGTCGCTTCGGGTACCGGTGAGATAGTGAAAAACAATCCAAGAAAGTGAGTAACAGAATCATGAATTTGAAGGATTTTCAGTTTTACACCAAAACATTGCAGCGGTTTATAATATTGTGAGACAAGATTTCACAATGACAAACATTTTATTTTTTGTGGCAATGAAAGCCAGGTGAACAACCAGCGTTGATGTTACAAGGAGACCAGCAATGTGACCTTGCATGTATTTGATTGGCCTTGAAGGATGGCATCGCACTGCAGTCCAACAAAATTTGAGCCAGGTCCAACTATTTTGCCGCACAACTCTGAGTGTTTTTATGCTGGAGCCCTGAGTGGTCTCATTCAAATGAATGAGGGGGCTGCATTGTTTCATGTAAGGATAATGCCATTTCTGTGAAAAGAATGCAGTAACTAGAATTATCGCCTTGCAGATTACATCACTTCATCATTTTATCCTGTTAAACATTTGTGTAAAATTGTCATAATTAGCTTATGAATTCTTGAGTTATGGCCAAAAAAAGTATTCTGTGAGATAACACTGACCTTGACCAAATTGTAATCAGTTCCTTGAGTCCATGTGGATGTTTCTGCCAAATGCAATACAATTCCCTGAAAGTGTTCCTGAGATATTGCGTTCAAGAGAATGGGATGGATTTGAGGTCACAGTGACCTTGACCATTGACCACCAAAAGCTAATCACGTCATCTTTAAGTCCAAGCGGACGTTTGTGCCAAATTTGAAGAAATTCCCTCAAGGCGTTCCTAAGATATCATGTTCACAAGAATGGTCCAGACGGACAACCCAAAAACATAATGCCTCCGGCCATGGCTGTCAGCGCACCAATACATGGCATGGATTGGTAGAAGTAGGTAAAATGGTGGTAAAAGAAAAAAGGAAAGGGACAGAAAAGTACGAAGCCCCCAAAAGGTTGTGGTGGGAATTATTCCTCTGAAACTCTTTTGTGTTATCTTGCATTTATTTTTTGCTTATCTTTGTTCATCTTTGTCGTCCTTGTTTTTAGGTGTAGGTCTATTTCTATTTATCTTCCAGAAAAATGTTCTTAGAACTGTGAGCAATGAGAGCAAATCCCTTGTATGTGTGGGCAACACATACTTGGCCGATAAAGCTGATTCTGATTCAATACATTTTTCATTCCCTCTGATCCACAGGCTGAGCTGTATTACGTTAGTATTAAGTAGTAGATTTCTATTGGTTGTGACCAAGGACTGTATATGAGAAGTGGACGTAGTCACCGTGACGTCACCCATTGGTTCATGGATCACGGTTTTGATGCCTTGAATTTCGTCATTTTGTCCGTCGCCATTTTGTTTTTTTGGAACCAGAAGTGACACGAGAGGGTGGAGCTAAGTACAACAGAACGCTGAATAAGACATTTTTAGGCGACCAAAATATTACAATTAACTGTCATGAACTGAAAACACACTGTGAAAGGGTTAACGTTCCAAAACGAAAACGCGGACAAATCTCAGACAACTGTGATAGCAACCTGTCAATCACAAGGTAACCACACTCTAAAGCATACCCTGCTTTATGATCTATTTGACTCTAAATGGGACCATAATTTACTGCTGGCCATTTTAAAGAATGCAAGTGTAATGCACTTCCGCATCGGCTTCACTTTTCAGAACCCGAGGTTGACGCCTGGTTGTGACCACAGTGCGAGTTGGTGCACCCTCAGCTGTGGCTGCTCAGGCTCAAGTCTGTTATTGGAGCTAGCATTATATTGAAGCTACCGTATGTTTTGCTAACACATCAGTCATATCTGAGAGAAGCAAAGCAGGTTCAAATCCAGTGTGGCTTAACGATGCTTTCTTGGCTAATGTTAACAGGAGGCGTAAAGAGCAGTCACAGTACAGCTACCGTAGCCATATTCATCATAGATTCAACCACAACTGCAGCCGTAGCCCGATCAATAACCACATCTACAGTCACAGCTTCATCCAGCACAGCCAGGCAGAGCAGCTGCAGCTGAATGATGATGACACAATGATTACCATATTCTTTCTTTGTAAAAATAAAAAAAAATCATGCTCACATTCATGACACTGTGTGTGCTTGTTTATTCTTGTTCTCACTGGGGAGGAAGAGGTATCAGGTGTCAGCAATATGCTTAATGTGTTGGAAAAGTGTAAAAGAACATTCAAAATGCAGAAATGAGGGGGTTTGAAATGGACTTAAGGATAAAATTAAAACATCCGGGACACATGGCTTTGGATTTTGTGCAGCTAATCAGTTATGAAGACTTTGGGTGGTGTCAGAGTGTGAACATCTCACTGTTTAATCTCACAGGGGGAACAAAACGCCTTCATCTCATTTTAAGACTCTTAACCGTCTTATCTGAAGCACCGATCGATCCGCAGCCGCCGGCGCCGATCGCTGCTCCACTGGAACAAACCAGCTGAGCCTCAATGTGACTTTCACGCCCGTCCACAACATTCAGCCGCCGCCATCCTCCACCATTTCATCCTCATACCACTACAGCTGGTCTGGATGCAGTCGTTCTGCTAAATTTAGCCCTTTTGTGCTTCGCTTCCTCTGTGCTCATTCAACAATCTCTGATTTTCTCTTTTTCTTCTTGGGGGATATGGCGAGTGCTCGTTTGCATTTAATTAATTCACATTTGATGTGGAGCGTGATTGTGTGCGTGTGTGTGTGTGTGTGTGCGCAGTATAGCGACATTCATCATCGAGGATGATAAGCAGAGCCTCAGGCAGTGACTGATTCCTCTCAGTTTAGTTGAAAGCAGAGAGAAATTTGTGTTTGATTTCCACAGAGGAAGACATCACTGCATTCCATGGCCAAAAGTATGTGGACGGCTGAACAGGAAGACACCATGTTCGTTTATGTGCTGCTCTAACAGCCTCTCCATTCTTCTGGTTTCAGACACAATAGCATTAGTGAGGTCCAACACTGATGTTGGGTGATCAGGTCTGGCTCACAGTCGGTGCATCAGTTCATCCCAAAGGTGTTGGATGGACCAGTTACGGACCAGTCAAATTTTTCAACACCAAATTGGGAAAACTATTTCTTTATGGAGCTGGTTTTGTGCATATTTTGGAAGAACATTGTTGTCTAAAATATTGTTTTGTACTGTATAAGATTTCCCTTCATTGGAACTAGGAGGCCTAAAAAGGGAAAAACCTAAACATAGAAAAAAAAGTACACTGGTATGTGGACAGGGCGGTCCAAATCCATCAGTGTGGTGGGACAACCCTGTCTCCTACAAATTACGTTCACATGCAACTAAACTGCATTCTTAATTACATTTGAGGGAAGCTTATTTTCTCCCAGATTACAGTCGTAGTTTTAAACACACGGTTAACATTGTAAATTGAAACAAAACAAAAATGCAACAAAACGACTTTAGTAAAAAAAAAAAAACATCATGATTTGGCTTAAAATGACTATGTTTGTTACGTTATTAAGCTATGGACGTAAATTGAAATAAGTGAATGTTGAATTTTAGTTTCACATGGAACATGAACAGCGGTCTCCTGGGTAAAACTCCTGTTTATTGATCCACCCGCCACCATCAACTTCTTGAAAGAGTTTTCTTCAAAATATCTCCCTAAACATTGTTCTCTTACTGTCCAGCCACCCTTGACCAGATAAGAGAGAAACTGAGTTGATAAACTAGAATTACCGCCTCGCGGTTATATGCCTCCGCCAGCAAGTTGTTGCAATTTATATCCATGTCTGTCCAAGATGAAATTGTCATAGCTAGCATAGCAATTATTGTGTCATGGGCACAAAGATGTTTTGTAAGGTCACAGTGACCTTGACCTTTGACCACCAAAATCAGTTCATCCTTGAGTAAAGTGTACGTTTGTGTCAATTTGAAGAAAGTCGTTCCGGGCGTTCCTGAGATATTGCGTTCACGAGAATCCGTACGGACAACCCAAAAACATAATGCCTCCGGCTACGACTGTCGCCGGCACATAAATACGGTCACAATACAGAAGCTTCCATAACATTTTTTTGTCACATTACCATTGTTATGGAAAGCACAATAAACCAATTTATCAGAATTTCTTATTTGTGCACTTAAAACAAACCTATAACCAAGTACCCATTAACCAGTTTGTGGTGATTTGACTGAACGCAACTTTATTTAAGAAAATGCATCATGTAAGCAAAATATAATCTAAAATAATGCAAATGACTTAGTTGATATTATACAAGTAGTTTGGTGCAAATTTGCAGTCAATCAAATTACCAAAACCAATTGTCATGTAGTGAACCGGGGACTCTGGGGGCTCCCGGGGGCAGCTGCCCGCTTGGCCCAGTTGGTGGTCAACTAGTCACAACCCAATCATATCATAAGATGAAAGAGTATCACCCATCCAGTAACAGCCAAAGAGTTCATAATTCTGACAAAATTAAAACAAAAGATTTGTTTTTGTTAACATTCAACAGCTACAACTCCCATAAGGCTTTGGTAGCATGCCTATAGCTGAGCTAAAGGCAAATCAGTATTCATTTTAACCAACACGAAGCCTGCTGCTTAATTGTTTGTGGCAGTGTATTGTTTATGTGTGTGTATATGTGTGCATTGTGTCTATTTTTACTCATCACTGATGTGCTTTCAGATTAAATCAATCGGCTCTGATTAGCTCTACTTAAGGCACTATCCCCCCACCTACCACACACACACACACAAACACACACACACAGCTCCTCATCCACCTTCATCCCCCGCCTCCCTTCCTCCCCCCTCCAGGCCCCCTCTGTCCCCTGCCGGGTCTCAACCTCTTCGCCCCAAGAGGTCTCTTTAATTGCCGCTGAAGACAACACTGTTAGTGTGTGTACGTGTGTGCGTGTGTGTGTGTGTGTCGGCGAGAGAGTGAGTGAGCGTGAAGAGCTGCTGCCATGGCAACAACATCACCACTGATGATACAAGCTGTAGAGCACCAGAAGTCTGTGTGTCTGTCTTTTCTTTTATTCTCCTCCCAGCAGCTTGTTGTTGACTGAGAGCAGAACACCATGTTACACTGCATCACTCTGTACGCTACAGTATATTATATCATGATATGTTACAGTATATTATATCATGATATGTTACTGTATGTTACAGTATATTATATCATGATATGTTACTGTATGTTACAGTATATTATATCATATGTTACTGTATGTTACAGTATATTATATCATATGTTACTGTATGTTACAGTATATTATATACTGTCTGTTAGAGTATATTACCTATGAAACAAACATAAATCCATCCATCCTCACCCAGATCTGCAGCTTGATCCTCTTGTCGTTACGATACACCGTCTTCACCTTGAAGTCGATGCCAACGGTGCTGACGAAAGAGTTGCTGAAGGAGTCGTCGGCATAGCGGAACAGGAAGGAGGTTTTCCCAACGCTGCTGTTGCCGATGATCAGCAGCTTGAACATGTAGTCAAAGTTCTGGTCGGAGCCGTCCCGCTGGCCGAAACGCTGGTCTGCCTTCGCCATCTGGAGGTTTTGTTTGAGCAGACAGAGAAAAAACACAATCAGTATCATGAAAATCCGTCTAAACGAGGGCAACATTTCCACTGGGGAGGACATGTCCAAATCACTTTTCACAATCCATGTTTCATCCTCCCCACATTCACATTCTTTTGCATTTAGGCCTATACATAAAAGGACGATTTCAGACACAGCTCATCTGTTTGGTGGAGCTTGTCGCAGCTCAGGGCCAATAAAAAGTACTCAAAATCCTCTGCTTCCTTTTAAAAGACAGAAAAGGGGTTCCTGTGGCAAGGACTTATGGTGAGCAAAACATTATTTCAGTCTTAATGTCTTAATTTCAGCATTAATGTAGTAGCAAACAACTATTTGATATGTAAAAATGTAGAGGAATAATGTCTACCTGAGCAGAATAATGAAGTCACTCTCCCTCTTTGTGTGTTGTAATCCAAGCTTCTCCATGCTTTGTTCACATAGCCAGGCCAGTTGCACATGCCTTCTGGCGCATGTTCATGCATTTGAGCGTGCCCCACTGGCTAGCTTGCTCTGCACCATGCTCATATGGTAATAACAGCTGACAACGCCGTCCCGACTGCGGAAGCGTAGCACCCACCCTTCGTTCCCCCCCAGGTAGACACTGTTAGCTCTGTCAGCACAGTTGCCGTTGTTTTCACTGTTACCGCTGTCACCACCATTAGCTGCGAACCGCTGGCTCAGCCGTCGCCATGTTGAGAGCTGTGCAGAGACAGCTAGAAATGCTCCCAATCTCGCATTTAGCACTTTTAAAGTCTTTGGATGCAGTGTTCATTTTATTTTATTTTTGGTGTTTGGTGTTGAAAGATTCGAAGATCTATCTCTTATCTTTCAAATTAAATTTTTAGTGAGGTTAGCATTGCAGCATTTCTAATTCTTTTGTTGCACTTACTGATTGAATTAGGCTACACCGCGGCTTTCAGGGGAACCCTATTTTTCGGGGGTGAGGGGTGGGAAAGTACTGTACACATGCACGTGCATACAGTTCAACACATTTTAATTCAAAGTGAATATTTAGCCTGGGACAACAAAGACACAGGAAAAATATTCACCGTTGCAACGTTTTCTTTTTAATTGCATCACTCAAAAAACAATGCACAGTACGTAACGGCTCATGCATAGATGGCCACAGCAGGAACGGACAGTATTGTGTTTATTAGACACAAATTATCAGAAATTGTTTTGCGCCAATAAACATGCACGTTGACAAGTGCTTTACTATTATACTATTATTTATTATTATGTATTTCAGGATCCTAAATATACAGGAAAATATAAATTTATTCAGAAAAAAACTGTGGCATCAAAATTGACAATATTTTTGAGGTCCCCCTAAATTTCTCAAAAGAGGCTTTCTGGGTAACTAACGTCTCTTTCTGGGGAGCCAAGCTCCACATAACTCCTTGTATTTACAACCCTGGTTGGACCGTTGTTGGACTGATGGAAGGTATGGTAAGTGTTTTTCCTGATTAATTAAAATGCAGAAAATAGAAAAGTTCCTGTATTTATTCACTTTTCTCTGATTGAAAAACCCAAAAATTTACTGAGCCCCCCCAAACACGTCTGAACCAAACTAACATCCTTGTATAGAAAACATCACCGAGGATGACAATGACCTACTGTAATAATGTTAATAACACTTATGGTTTATATGCCCCTCACATGGTAAATATCCCATTTATGTGAAGAAAATTGCATTTCTTGTGTCTTTTGCATGTGAAATAAATTCTTGGCATGGTAAACATTGTATACGTGGCAGGTGACAACATAGACAAACCTATTTTCAGCTGTGGAAATAAAAATGTCCTGAATAAAACCAACAAAACCGTTGCTTTGAATTCAAATGGGTTCTTTTTTTTAATGACTCTCGTGTCGAAGGCAGTTAACATCTTAACAGGTTTTATTTTTTCACTTCAGATTAAATGTTCCTCGGAGGAAAAACGTCCGACCTCTAGCTGTGATGGAACCTGTCGAATGAGCCGAAAACTGCGCAAAGCTGTCTCCTCTTTGTTCCTGGAAAGCTGACATTTTAGAAGTTTTCACCCGACTGCAGCCAAACATGACTCAAGCACAAAGAGCCAACAAACCACACAGCGTGTTAAACAAAGACACAGTGCAAACACACATTTCCTGTTAGACATCACCTGTCAAGTCAAATAAAAAGCCTGAGCTGCCTCAGTGGTCGACCTTGCAGACAGGTAGAGGTCGGTGTGAAGGACTGAGTGAATGTGAGCGGCAGATGAGTCAGAGCTGAAGATCCTGCTGGGTTCAATCTAGCGTGGATGGCTGTGCCAGTGGAGACTCATCCTCTCTGTCAGCGACCGGGGGAGGAAAGAGAATACAACGAAATCCATCTGAAATGATGATTCTAGCTGTGCTAGATATTCGCTTATAATCTCTGGATTTTTATGAGACTTATCATGTGATTCATTTGGTGGAAAATAACTGACTTTCTGCTGCATGTCAAGAGTGATTCGGGAGAATGTTTTTGATTCAACGCAGTCTGTTTCTTCCACTCAAATTGAATAAAGTCTTCTGCAGCATCTGTCACTCCAGTGCTTCTGCTTTCTATTCAAGACCTGTCATGTTATCAGTTGTTTATGAGACAGACCGTCCCAATCATACTAATCTTTTTTACTCTTTTACATTCATTTTAGGATTTTCAATATAAGACAGATGCTCAGTACATCAGTTGAACAACACAGCAACGATTAACTTCACAAGAAACAAATCAAAGGACTTATTACTAGTAAATTAAGATTCATATACACAGCAATAGAGGGTACACACTTACACCACTAGTCCACAGTCCATTTAAGTGCAATTCTGAGGTATTTTACTTGAGTATTTCCATTTTCTGCTACTTTGTACTTCTACTCCACTACGTTTTAGGGGCAAATATTGTACTTTTTACTCCACTACATTTATTTGTAAACTTTACTTACTTTGCAGATTCACATTAATACTACAATATATAATTAACAAATACATTGTTGTATTATTACAGATTAAGATAAGACAAGAGTTTATTGATCCTTCAGAGGGAAATTCACAAGCTAGTATATAAAGTAGTTCAAATTAGCCCCACCTTTACCAGCTGCAACAGTAAAGTGCTGAACACATTAATGCATCAATAATCAGAATTCAGTAATATTATATATATTATTCTGAAATTGGCCATTCTGCATTATGAGTACTTTTTCTTTTGGTTCATTTCTCTGTAGGGTCCTTTCCATAATGTTGTCAGACACTTATAATAAGAATCTGAGCCTGTCAGTGGCAAAAACAAGCACTTTTAGTGGACGTAAACTGACGGTGCCAGGTTGCCCCAAATGATTACATTACTGTTCAT